>CM017903.1:24057095-24079595 GCA_008369825.1 Triplophysa tibetana | reverse complement strand
TGCACAAAACAATGAAAGGTCAAAGGACACGGGGTCAAAGGTGCAGAAACATCAACTCATGCTATTGCTTGAATTAACTCTGACAGCTCATCATCACACATGAAATTAAACAACATATGTGCGAGGATCAGAAC
This sequence comes from Triplophysa tibetana, assembly GCA_008369825.1. Classification (NCBI taxonomy): domain Eukaryota; kingdom Metazoa; phylum Chordata; class Actinopteri; order Cypriniformes; family Nemacheilidae; genus Triplophysa; species Triplophysa tibetana. The sequence continues at coordinate 24,079,461 of CM017903.1, read as the reverse complement.
TCACGTGATGTGATTCATGACAATAACCTCCCCATGACTCATCTGCATATAGAGTTTCTTCATGATAAATAAACACATTTATCAAACAGCACACCAGACGTGTACATCATGAAACAAACAGTTCACATTTAATATGGATGACTGACACACGCAGCGAACGAGCGATGATGATGATGATGATGAGAAGAGAGAGACCATCACATGAGTGAACACTTCTCAGCGGAGTTCTTCAGGTCCTCGAGTGTGGCCTGAGCTTTACCCTTCAGATGACCCACGTCCACGTTCTGAATGTTGGTCAGATGTCCCAGGACAGACTGCTTGTGCTCTTCCTCCTGGTTATCTTGAGCGATCATCTTGGCCAGCTCAGTGGGAAGCTCAACGTCATCCTGCGCAGCCTGAATCTGCGTGTCATCCGTCTCGTTCTGAATCACAGAACAGTGACTGAGTCAAAAATACATGTTTCACACGGAGAAAAGACTTTTGTTTTAGAGGATTCAACATTTAACGCAACCACCTGACATCACCAAAGTCATGACAGAGACGGACTCAGTCAACAAGAACAAAACCACCTGAATCACAAAATGATTTTTGAACGTGCCTCTGGAGCAGTGGTTCTCAACCTTTTTTTTCAGTGGGCCGCACTATGTCTAAGTTCAAGTTTCACGGGCCGCATATCATTTACATTTGGCGTCACCAATACGTAAACTATTGTAAACTAACCAGATATTAAGGTATCTAAATGATCACAGTTAGATTTATTATTATTATTAGAGTATAATTCTACTTACCATTAATGGGACACCTGGTGTTGTCGGGAGCAGACCAATTTGGGGAAATTTGTCTCAAAAGGAGTAACAGCACAATGAAGTTGCGACTGTAAGTTGCAGTCTGTAAGACGCGCACGGTAACGTGACTTGATGCGCTTCATTGCAGAAAATGTGCGTTCGCAAATGTATGTCGACTCAAATATGGAAATCACTTTTGAATTGAATAATCTGAGGTTTTGTCCAGAGATGTCTTTTATTACAGAGCAAGCAGAAAGGCTGTCCATCTCGCTCGTTGACAGCAAACTGATTCTTCCATTCTTCAAGCACTTTCCTACCTTCACTGCTGATGCTACGACTCTTCTTGTTTGCATGTGTTCCTTTATCAGTATTTTCCTCGCATCTTTTTTCTCCTCTGATAACAAATTTGTCCATTTTGATCGTTAATTGATGAGTTTTAAATCTGCCAGAGCGCGCGCTTGTGATTGTGTGCATTAACTGTGTATTTGTCAGTTCATAGTTGCGTCAGTACTGCGCATATCTGAAACCAGTAGGCTACATGATCACCAAAATTATTTTATGCCAAAATAATAATATTGTTCAAACTTTTATTTGTTTAATTAATACATTAAAAAAACAATAATGAAATATGAATTGTAAAACTATAAGTTATATTTTTTCTTTTTTTTTCTTACGTGTCAGCATCATGGGCCGCAACAGCATTTGTGACGGGCCGCATGCGGCCCACGGGCCGCGGGTTGAGAACCACTGCTCTGGAGGTTAAAGAAGCAGTGAAATGACACACATCAGATGATTGTTATGAAAGCGTTGTACCTTTGGTAATCTGTATTTGTCTCTGAAGTGAGTTCTGAGCGTGGCTCTTTCAGCTTTCCGCTGGGCAAAATTGGCATCTCTCTCTTGCCTGTATGAGACGAAACACACATCCAGTCATCTGAGGGTTGATACATGCTGGGTGCTTCTCAAGTCTTGTTTCCCCTCGTCCTGTCTCAACTGAACCTCTCAGGACGTGACGGAGGTATTGAAAGAAATGACATGGGCTAACCTCGCTCACTGCATAAAACTCATTCTTCATCACCAAATATCCAGATCTATGTTAGGCTACACATCAATATTAAATGTGCTGCTTTCAATTTGTGTATGACGTCGGAGGAAGAGATGTGTGTGTCACATTCAGTTGATAAACCCCTGGTGTGACTCATCACTCCTCAGAAAGCCTCTTAAAGAAATAAGACGTCCTACAAGATGGCTGAACGCGACAGGTTTCCAACAAGGTCAAAAAAGCAGAAATACTTCACCTTCACTCGAAGCCCGAGCGGATATACATCACCTAATTCTGACCTTAACCTGGATGTCATTTATGAAACGGTGCTGTTTTAATGTCAATAAATACTTGAAAGGTTTTAATGCTACAAAATGATTGTTTAAATGTTATTAAATACCTTTATGTTACTAAATCAAGACATTGGTTCCAGGTTTGTATTTAGAAAGTAAACATTATAATAGTTAGCAGGGAACACTAAATGAAACATTAAATAAATTATTTTTTAGGAAAATGTGAACACAACTAATTTAGTAATTTTATATTTAAAGCAAAATAACATACAAAACAACCAAAGTAAAATGTTGAATAATTTCCACAAATTAAGATCTGATTGTTTTGAGTAAAAAACACATATTTACAAAACACATCAACTGCAACTAATAGTAAAGAACGATCAAGGAATGGTGATCTCTTTCTTCTTGTTTCTTTTTAATGGCTGGTCTCAACCAACAAGTTCAGGTGTATATCGCCACCTACAGTATCGGGGTGTGTTACATCAGGGTCTTCAGTACTTTATGTGGATTATATAAAAAATGTGGATTTTCTAAACCTGTATTTTAAAGCAATTCATGCAACATCAGCTAACATTAGCAAGAAATCAATATTGATCTTCAAAAACATGTAAATCCATGGTGTTTATTCAACCGTTTTGCTTAATTTCAAGCCATATGCGTCAGTCTGCAAGTAGTATAGGGATGCTGGGATAAAACTACCCGTGTTAAAGTTCGAACTTCGGAGAGCTCAGTGAGGCCATTTTGTCCTTTCTTTATTAACAAGTGGTTTGTGACGTATTTCCTGTTCAAAAGTGGAGCTCCACTCTCCTCTGAGAAAGAAATTTGCGATCGTTTTAACTTCTGTATTCAGACACATTTCCAAGTTTAACGAAGGGTGTAGCTTTCGTTTTTACTGCGAATTGATTGGATGTGTAAAAACAGCTGTTGCTGTGATTTCGACATGAAACTGAGAGTTGAAGGGGAGGAGTTAACGGATGCTCCACCCAAGCCGTCCAATTTACCTCTTTTCAGATAGATAGTCATTTCAGGGCGGAAGTATATTATCAGATTTTAACTGAAGATTGTGAGGGCACATGAATTTTAAAAAGAAAATCCCCCACATTGATAAGATATTTACAATAGACGCAAAATTTCATATAAAAATAAGAATTTCACTGGGACTTTAAACCCCAAACCTTCTCTCAGGTTACTTCATAGGGATTCAAATAAAGCAGAAAAACGCTCGAGTTGAAAGCGTCTGAGAGCCGACGGTGGAATGGTGGGATTTAGACTCACGCTGACAGTTTGGCTGACGCTCACCCAGCATATATAGTTCACCATTACACACGACTGCTTCAAATAATCCCTCATGTGTAAAAACTGACTGAATTAAAGTAGCTGTTCACACGGCTGTCTCACAGTTAACATCATCTCTCTAAAGAAATGATTTGGATTAACATCATGAGGATGAACTCAGCAGTCTGTGAAATCAGAACTGTCCAAAAACCGTGTCGCGCACGAACACCTGCTCCTGCTGCACTGCTGTCACTCCTTTAATAACACAAAACATCTGGTGCTGGTGCTCCTCACGGACTCACATTTGATTTTTTTTCATATCATGGGGCATTAACAAATTTAACAAATCTGTTAAGGGGGTCATATGACACGATCAAAAGGAATATTATGTTTTGTTTTAGATGTAATGCAATTTGTACACAGATTGAATGTTCAAAAACGCTGTATTTTACACACACCGTGCCTGTTTGTGTCTCCTCTGTGAAAAGTGAGGTGCGATCTGATTGGCCAGTTCACCAGTGTGCAGTGATTGGTGGAATACTGTAAGCGTGTGAGAGAAATGTAACGTCTCTGACCATATTTGGAACATCATGTTCCTCTTCAATTGTACTGACAGGTACTCCACCTTACTTGAATATACATTTGGGCGGTCTTAGTCAAATCAGACCACCAACTGACGTAGATTTTGACATCGCTTTTGGATAGGATGCATCTGTTGTTCACACACTATCATTTCTGCAATTATACCTGTCTAATACATACATGGGCATTTTATAACACGCCAAAGACACAGAAAAACACGTATTCGTGCAATATGACCCATTTAAATCAGTCACTGTATGTCAGTTGTTCTACTAAGAATTATAAAGTGCTATATCGTAGTCCCTCAGACAATGATTTTACACCAGATGGAGACATGATTCTCTGTGGATTTACTCTGTGTCTAAAAAACTGGAATAAATGTGGTATTACTATATAGCTGCCAAATTAACTAGCACTCATTTTAGTTTGGGCTCTACTACAGTACAGAATGGAATACAAGTAGCCTACTTATTGTATAAGGGTTTTTCATCTCATTCTAATATTTTTCATTATGTTCGGTTAATAATATTAAAATCGATATGTATACTGCAATCATTCATTGGTAACATTTAAGAACTCACGCAATAATATATTGTTATGTATTTTAAGCACACGTATAACATTTAAACAAATGCTGACATTAAATGTATTTTGAGCTCAAGCTCTCAGAGACTCAACTGAATCTCTCTTTGTCAACAGTCATTTGGAGTAAAGCAGTTAAACGTTAAATATTATTCACAAACGAAAGAGCGGGAATTTCCCTGAGCGAAATGAGCAGCTGCGCGAGACACTCAGCGGAGCGCGAGTAATGCGCGCGCCTCTCCAAACGCGCACGACCCCTTCATCTCCAACAACACTGAAACACGTCACGATGTGTGAGAATTACACGCTTAAATCGGGTAAGAATGAAGGTTTGTCTTACTTCTCCTCCTCTAGTTGTTGTTGATATTGTTCAAACTCTTCTTCAGTCATTCCTTTAGCTGCCGCCTCAGATTTCTCTCCTTCTGGTTTCTCTTCTGTCAGACCTCCTGTCAGATTCTTCAACTGACCGCCCACCACGTGTTTCACCATAAACGCCATCGTTCAACTGCTAAATATTCTTCTTATTGGCGAACTTTTTTATCCAAGACAATGTTTAATTCCAGTGATAGGGAGAGAGATGTGAGCGCGTGTACGCCTCTGAGGTAAAGTGAATTCATCTCTCTCATGTGAGTGAGTCACAGCATCGACCCGATCCACCATCCACCCAATCCCGTCTTTCCTCCCTCCCAATCCCGCACATTTCTGGATTAACGGTTTGTGTGTTTGAGTCACGGGCTTTTTTTTCACGGGTGCGCGTGACGTGTCAGAAGAGATCGTGTTTCGCTTTTCTGTTACGCACATCGCTTTTCAATGTGCGTAACGGAGTGACAGGAACGTAGTTGGAGCGCGTAAATGGGCGACTTAAACGTTTATTTGTTTCTTAAATTTTAAGTTCTATCTCTGAAGTTTTATACAATTCAAATGTCTCGTTGCGAGCGTTGTTAGTTTATTTTTGGAAAATCTCAGAGTTGCTGTGCAGGCCACGCGCGAAAACTGCCATCCGCACCTCCACCTGGATTATCATATGAAACACAAAGAATCAGCACAACTGCACTGGCACACAAATAAATAATCTTTTATATTTGTCGTTCATATGTTTGAAATGTTATTTGACTGTAAAATATGAAGGTATGTTATGTTTATATGTGGCTGTGTGCTCATTTTTTTTTCTTTTGTTTATCGTAATAAGAAAATCAAAATGACCTCAGGTTTTGCAGTCAGAACTCAGACATTTAAAGTGAAAATTCTGTGTCCCAGACTATCACAAATATATGAACATTAGAAACACTTATACCAGGGTCTGTTTGACCTATACCACTGGATTCTGATTGGCTGGAAGATGTGCATTAAAACCCTTTAAGGTACGGGTAGCTAAAATTACACTGTTAACATCAATAAAAGCTTTGACTTTGCAAAAGACCGTGGTATAAAGGGGATAACACTCAAAAAGATGTTTGTTAAGTAAGGGATAACGTTTGAACGTCGCTTCTTACTTTAATACAGAAACTAAACAGCTTTTCCTCGCAGAAGGTCTGCATTCGGTGAAAAATGACCTAATCAAATATTTCAAATTCACATTTCATGTCCAGTTTTTTTCTCATATGGCAAGTAGACGTGTAATAAGCGTGATAATGTACAAGCAGCTGTCTGTTATCGCGAAATAAGCCCCTTCAGTGTGACACAAGACCCTCCACTTCACGTCCTGATAACACTGTGGGGGCTTATTTCTGCCATACCAACCGGCTGCCTGTACATTATCGTTTAGTTTAGAGACGTTTAGTTTCTGTTTGAAAGTAAGAAGCGACGTTCAAACGTCATGAACAGGCAAATTGGTTTAATCATTTATAAATATAATATCATATATGTTATTTAAAGACATATTTATAATTAATGTTTGTGTAATATTAAACTGTATCTCTCAAAATGATTTGCAGCATCCGGATTACAGGTTGTTATTAGTTTTGAGTGGTTGTTATTTGAAAATAACAACCCTTGGAATGTCCCGACTGGCCAATCAGAATCAAGCATTTAAATGAGCCGTGCGTTTTAGGATTGTAATGCACTTCATGGAGGCCTCCACAAACCCTATAACGCACGACTAGCTGCGGATTATCCCTGATGTATAATATAAATCCAGATTATATCTAAATGTTTGTTCGATCAAAGCGTCTGGCAAATGTAAATGTTAGCAGTCATTACAAACATGACCACCTGCATTTCAGCAAAATAAATAATCAACACTACCCATAACATGTTAATCATACATCTCTGTGTGTGCATCGTGATAATTTCTCTATTTTCGCTTCTTTCTCACTTTTTCTGACACCCCCCTCCCCTTCAGGACTGAATCATTCCCGATCTGCTCCACTAACAAACTGTTCTGTCGCTCTCGCTGAAGGCAAATCTACCACACAAACACACACGCACGCACACACATGTTTATCTATGTTCTGTAACATAGTAAAATCCTGGAGAGTCTGTGTTTGTATCACCAGGCTTCTGCTCGTGGCATGTGCTCAGATATTATCTGAGATAAATAATAATAAGTGCCAGTTTTGGTTCTCATACATCGGCCGAATGCTCTGATGGATGTTCATGCATCTAGCATCAAGCCAATAATACAGAAAGAAAAAATACACAACAATAACAATGTTGACTCATCGATAATCTGGCTAATATGTGATTCCGCGACGGGAAAAGAAAACAATTTATGCCAGTGTCACAAGGACACAAATATTATTTTTCAGTAAAAAGAATGCAAAACACAGTTTCAGGGCTGGTGACATATATTTATGGCCTGTTGACTTTCTCGCCCGTGGCAAAAGTTCATGCGGGGTCCTGTGTGCATGAGTTCACATGAAATCAATAAAACTCATCATGATGGATTCTTACATAAACAGTTCTTTATTTCTGCACTAGCTAGAGGCAATAAGCCCACTGTGAAACTGCTGGCATAGATCACGGAACACATGATGTGCATATATGTGTTTAAGCCATACATGTGTGTGTTTGAGCTGACGGAGGGCTGACGGGGTTCGTAGGGCGTAGACGGTCACTCACACAACAACAGCGCACTAGAACTGATTATACATCCAGAACCAGGCCGCCACCAGTTCACCATCAAAACACAACAGAAGAACGTGAACACGCTGGAGTGGGCCGAGTACAGACCCCTGTGACCGCTGCACATGCTCAACAGCCAAAAGAACAGCAGCTGTTCACATGATGAAAGATGTCAGAAGAAATCCATCGTTCACCTCACGGACGCTGACCACAGTAAACAACAACAACGTGAAGATGCTGAGCTCATCTACAAACAAACATTCTGTGATCATTCACACGTCTTCATCGTGTCCTTTCAAACCGGACGGTCGAGAATCCGTGAGGAATGTTCGCACTGGACTCATTGAGTCTGTCAAGAGACCAAAAAATAAAGAGCTACATTCACAAGTCCTCAAAGTCACGCGAAAGATTGGTGTGACACACAGAAGCTCTCAAATCTCATTCACACCTCGGCATATTCAGACGTGTTTGGTTATTGAGAACGGATGGCGTTTGCTGTCATCATACGTCCTGAAACCGCAGTTTGTGTATCTTTCCAGACTCATCTAACGAATCAGAGATGAGTAAAAGATGAATTCATGTCCTATGATCGGGAAGATGTAACACTGAGAGAAAAAGCGGTCCACACATGATGCCCACGGGACATTTCTGTCTCCATGGATACGGCCATTAATTACCTGAGAAGAACTGGAGCATCCATACAGAGAGTTACGCAATCTAGAGAAGGACTGGTCTAGACTAGCCTGTGATGATCTCATTCTCTCTCTCTCTCTCTCTCTCTCTCTCTCTCTCTCTCTCTCTCTCTCTCTCTCTCTCTCGTGTGCTTCATCATTTCAGTATCTGTCTCTCTTTTACCTCCTATTCCTCCTATTCTAAGCGGCTTCGAGGGACGGCAGGAGTGCACGCTGTGGCTAAATGGGATGCGAATACCGGAAAATTCTCTTTCAGTTGACTTCCTGTGGACAATCAGCAGAGAGAGAGAGAGAGAGAGACTGTAGAGACAGACAGAAGGGTGACACAGGGACATACACATCATGACATCATGTGACTTTACATAGACAATTCTGCCCTGAAAAATATATGTTATCCTGAGTTATTGGATTCCATGTTTCACATCTTTAAACTATAAAAACATTATATGAAGTAGACTTTACAACAGAAGCTACGGCAGATATCTGCTGGTTCATCTGTGTTTCGGTGGAGTGTTCTTCATTATGTGTAAGGGTCAGTGTGAAGCTCTCAAACACCAGAACGATGAACAACACGGACCCTTATGAGACCCTCATCTCTTGACTTTAACAGAACTGAAATCACACTTGATTCTTCTGAAGGAGTCAGCAGACCTCAAACAGTCCAGAGCCCCGCCTGCGGATTGAAGCGAGCAGCAGAGCTGTACGTCTATCTGACACAATGCCCAATGATGTTAGTGTTGTGTAGAAAGAAAGTCACATCAAAGTGTCTCTCACACACACACACACACACACACACAGACACGTGACCACAATCTCACGTCTGGGTTATTCTTGACTTTGTGGTTTACAGGAGCTGTCACCTAATTCATGCGTTACCATGACAGCCTGCGAGCAAAGACATGTCCAGTGAGAAACATCTACACACCGGCACAGACAGATAAATAAATATAAGTCACATGTTTAACGATTCATCGTATACTCTCACTGTCTCAAAACAGAATCTTAATCTTACAATAAAAGACACGTGCTCGCCACTGAATGTCCCACAGTCATCACTGGACATGTTTTTGTCACTTCAGAAGCTCACCTGCGGCAGGTGAAACATGTTTAAACGCTGAAGCATTGCTCACCGCCGGCTCAGACGTCTTTTTGGGGTCGGCTGTCAATGTGAAGCCCTCACACAGATAACTGACAGCTTTCACAAACGATCACGTCACATCTTATTCATATTCACACCCGCCCACACAAAGTCACACAACGCTTTCTAACAAAACACATTCATGTGCTCACAGCTACAGTATGAAACAAAACATTTCTATCAAATCAAAACACCTGTTTGGAGAAGAAATTACATTGTTTGCAGCTTAGCATGAAAATATTTACAGTATGTGACATCAGACAAGAAAACAATTGAGTAAAACCAGTAGAGTAAGTTCATCCATGAAGATCACAAAGACACACACACACATACCAAAGACACACACACACACATACCAAAGACACACACATACATAAAACACGTACACACTCACATACACACATGGCAAAGCATACACACATACATACATACTAAAGACACACACACACTTAAGCACACACACATGTTTCCATGTGGACATTACATAGACTTCCATTGATTTAATGTCAGTCTTATGATATATTCTATTCCCCAACTCTACCCAAACACCTAAACCCAATACTAACACAAATCTTTCTGCTTTTTTTATTTTCAATACATATAATTCTGTGTGATTTGTAAGCTCTTTTCCCTCATGGGGACCAACAAAATGTCCCCAGAAGGTCAAAACCTACTGGTATTACTATCTTTGTGTGGACGTTAGGTTCCCACACAGTGACACATCACAGTAAGAACATAACAAAGCATGGACACACACACAAACACACGGACACACACACAGTAAAAGTGGGTCACATAGTGTATGTGTAGCGTGAGGTGAACTCTGGGCAGAAGAACACACTGAACACATTTACTATAATCATCAAACTGTTTATGACATTTGGAACACAGTCGAGAATCCACTTCACGAGAAACCTACACTCAGTGAAACATGACATCACGCGTGTGCGTGTGCTGTGTGTGCGGTCACTCGTGATCCCTTCACCGCTGTCAGAATCATTAACTTGACCCTCTTTTATTAACTGACATCACATGTCCAGATGTTTCACTTCAGCTCATTTGTGTATGATGTCACCTCATTATGTGTGATGTCATACAGAATGAACTCAATAAGCATCTGTGTTTCAGGTTTCAGCGTGTCAGGTCTCTTCATTCAGAGCATTTATAAAGCAACAATTCACCTGAAAACTAAAGTTCTGTTGATTATTCATTTTAAACCCACAGGACCTTCTGTTCAAATGTGGTGGAGGACTTTTGCAAGTAAAGAGTTTGTGTGCAAAAATCATGTTTTTTATTTTGTATTCCAAGCAATATCAATTAAACTGCAGTTGGGTTGATTTGATTAAGTAACAGTAACTCAAAAAAATACAACTAACACAGTTAAACTCAATAAAGACACAATAACACGAAATAAAAAACAAGACTTTTGAAGAGTTCTCTGATTTTGCACATTTACTCGTAAAATGTAAACACATTGACTTCAGTTTGTTAAACAAAGCTGTATCATTTTATCATCATCCTCATTTAAACTTCACTTAGGATCAAAGCATCAAGTCAATAATAGACGTCAATGACGACCGTGCATGTCTTCCTGAAATGAAACACTGTGCATTGATTATTGTGCATTATAAACTGAAAAAGTCCCATTGTGATGTCAAGCTAACTTTCATCCTCAATGAAGTTTTAATGTGAGATGAAGCAGAAGTGTTGTGTCTCTAATCCGGTTTTCATGAGTGTGTGTGAGCCAGCAGCAGGTCAAAAGAACAGCATCTGTGTGTGTGTGTGTGTGTGTGTGTGCGTGTGTCTCCCGGGGGTCCGGGACCCCTGACGCTGCTCACAGTGAGATCTCTACAGGCATTGGCTGATGGTGTGGTGGATGTGGATGTGGGGTGAGCTGAATGTCAACAGAGAATATGTAAATCCACCGTGACATCCAGTGCAGATAGTCTGTGCTGCCCGACTTCGAGACCCTTGATATTTCACAAAGTCAAAAGGGACGATGCTGTCGATGCCCAGGGAGGATCCTGATTACACTCACACACAGTTACATCACATCTCTGCACACGCCTGCGCACCGTGACACACCTCCAGCCGTGACCACAGAACAGAGACAAACTCGGATGCGCTTCTGCAACCGCGGTGTAAATAATCACCTCATGTGGCTCTACATGAGAATATAATCCATTATGAGTCGAGGTGAAAGTCACCCTGAAGTTTTAAGAAAAAAGGGGAAAAGTGTTTCAATGTGTGTCTCATGATGATGTGATTATTAGTTTTGTGGAGAGAGTTCTTTTGTAAACACCGGATGAATTAAAATCGAAATGTTTTGAGGTCAGAGATCAGACACGGATGAAGCTCAGACTGAACGTGTGCATCGTCACAGAGGATTGAGATGAATCCATCGCCCGCAGCGTAAAGAAATCTGTGTGGTATAATTCTCATGTCTCAGCGCGAGGAGAGCGGAGGATAATAACACACATGACATCACTGCTGTGATAACACATGACAGGAATAAAAGCTGCACGCGTGTGTGTGTGTGTGTGTGTGTGTGTGTGTGCGTGTGCGCTGATGGGGTTTTCGTCTCCAAGGTTAAACCCCCGCTAAACTCAACACGGTGACCGCAGACATTTTAACAACAGCTGATGTGAAAGCAACACTACACACGGCCGATTCTAGACGAGAAAGAAAAGCAGACGCAAGACAAGGAGACGTGAGCAGATACTTACAGGATAATTACTCTCATGCTTCAGAGAAACAAGTAGATTATATAAACAGCCCGTGACACACAGCTCAAGAACACAAAGCTACCATTAACATCCAGCGTCAAAGACCGTCCAGCGCTCTGAAGTGACAGAAACCCCAGAGGAACCACAGACAGACACGAGAGGGCAAAGGTCAAACACACACCATACAAACACCTCAAAACAACTCGAGCACTGCAATGAAGAAAATACTGTAGGTGTGTTTTAGGATAATAACAGACAGAAGTGTGTATGTGACGCTGAGCAGACATCCGTGACGAAAATGCAAATTTGTCTGTCTGCGCACGCGGCCCTGAATAGATGTAATTGTGGTGGAGGAAACGGCGGAGATGGCGGCATATTTTTAGGGCCAGTTTGTGCTCGGGTATGTGTGCGTGTCGGTAAAGAGATTTGTCTGCTGGGAAAGAATCTGCAGTCACGGATGACGATGACATCATCAACACCGCAGGCTCTCGTGCCACCAATGGCCTGCTAGAGATCATAATAACCAAACACACAACATAGATCTCCACATTCATCACAGATGTGGTGTTAAAGTGACTGCAGGTAGAAGAATTACTGCTTTCACTGTAATTACAATGCGACTGAAAGCCTTTGATTAACACGTTCTACAAGTGCCTGAGAACATCCTGAAAGACACGTCTTGTGATGAAACTCTGGTATTGTAATTACATCCGAAGCTAAACGCTCGGCCGGAAACCAAGCGCAAAATATCAGTAGAACAGAATAGTGTCATTTGTAAAGACCAACACGAGCCGCAGCGTCCGGAGGATTTCATGAGCTCAACTTAATGAAGATGAAGGAGGCTGTCAGGATTAAAGCTTTTTATTGATCAACCTCATCCACAACCAAACCAAACCAAACCTAAGACCAAAACACTGATGTAGGAATAGAACTAGAGAAAAAAAAGACATTATTTGGTCAAACGTAACCCGTTTTCATCATGTTATTTATGACCCAGCAGGGCAATGATGGCATGCTACCGGGGGCCTGAATCTATTTATTTATCAGATATTATTTATTAGAATGATCTTGCTTGGTCTATAAACACTGTGCACTCTGCTGTGTTTTCCATGTTCTGTGTTTTTCTGTTTTCCTCCTGTCAAGCTGCTTTGGAACAGTCCACAGTGTGTAAAGATCTATATAAATCAAACTGGAGAAAAGGAAATCTAACTGTGAAATGAGTCGGATGGTTGAATAGTTTGTGAAATGTGTTGATGTTGTGTTTGGTTAGACAGACACAGATGTTTGGGGTCATGAGAGCTGGAGGTACAACTTACATAAGCATCCCACCGTCAGCGGTCACACGTGTAGACGACACAAAACTACTCCTGCTCACACATTTACCCTAAAGAAAGAAAACACACAAATGAGAGAGAAAAGCTCAGGGTGACATCAAGAGAACGATGCCTTTGAGTTCTGTGCTCTGTGTCATTTATTTGGTGGTGTCGAGTCTAAACAAGCGTCTGCTGAATATCCCAGAGGAGACACGTGAGCTGTCGTCTGTCTCATCCCGCTGTGAGCGCGTATGCTACACAACACAACAATGTGCGATATGAAAGAACTTCAAAAATCTCATAATAATCATACAGCAAACATTAGTAGATTGAGTCCAGATTGAAGTGCACACTTTAGAGAAGACACTAGTGAACATCATAGATTTAAAGACACATAGTGTGTGACCAACACAACACTTACACACATCAGACTGTTATACAGTATATTCTCATACAACCCAACATCATAGAGTTTGCCACATGGAACAACTTTCAGAGACGTGTTGAACCCCATTGATCCTCTTGAACAGTTTTGGGCACAGACAAGACATATTTAGATATATTCTACATGCACTGGGCACTGTTATTATATATCTAAGAATAACCTAAACAGGATTAAGAAGTATTCATAGGAATTTAGTATACATAAGTGAATTAGTAGAACGATCTGAAATTACACTCAAAAAAATCATTTGTTGGATTTACATAAATAAATGGTGTCAAGTGGGTTGCACACAAGTATGTTGAGTAGTTTCAACAATTACTAATTTAGTTGCATGAAAAAAAGAAACCAAAGAAGTTCACTTAAAGCTGATGAAACGTTTCTGAGTAAATCCAAACTCTTCCGATTGTCTAATTCAAATTATTGGTACAATCAGAATGGTTTTGGACTTAAAGTGAATTTCTTTTTTTATACAACTATATTATTAATTGCCGTACCCTGTTGCCTGGGATTTATTTGTGGCAGAAAAACGACAATTGGTTAATAAAAATATGAGATAACAGGAATTTACCTGGTTGGTTTTAGAAGCGACCACCTATCAGAAGTTTTACTATAACTGTAGACTAGAAAGCGCTTGGTTTTCAGATAACTTGGAACATCTCACTTTGTTTGACTCGAGCAAATAAAGTTAACTATTTGACACTTGGACCTTCTTTGTCAGAGAGATTTTTTGAGCTGCAAGATCGTTTTCTCTTCCAACGACACGATTGTTTGCTGTAAATGAAACACGGTAACGAAGTAACATAATTGGAAATAAAATTTGGGTTTATGAGATTTGCGATTGCATTCTGTTTTAATTCACACTGTAGACAGAATCCTGTTTTCTCTGGTTTAGGGTTGTAGAGTTTTAGGAGAAACATCGGAGACTACGTTGATATTTAAATGATTTAAATGAGAACTCCATTTGAGCAATGACACCGTGTCAGAGAACACAGGTTACAGTGTGTACCCGTGTGACGGGGTTATGACATCTATTGCCATATAACACATAAGATATATAGTCGTCATCTCTGTGACACAAGCATCATAAAATGAGTTAAAATTACACATTTTTCTGGAACCTCAACATGTGTGATGGAAACATCTCATGAAAATCATTTCACTGACATATTTACAGTTAATACATGCTTGAGACAGACTTGAAAATGAAAGATGGGGGAGATGTTCGGGGGAAAACAACAGGGCTGACGGGTTTGGTTTTATTATTAAGATCAGAATTGATGGTTAGGTGAAAAGTGTCTCTAAATGACAGATGGTTGAACAGCTGAAGAACAGACGACTGACCGAGTAGTAAGAGAACAGAAGTGAGTTATGATGATAAAAGATCACAAATGATTCATGCGTAACAGAGCAGAAACACTTCAGTTCACGACTCTTTCAGATGACCAGACTCCGCCCACCAGTATTGACTCCACCTCCTTCAGTTGGAATGATTTATTATTCATAAACATAGCAGAATATGAAAACAACGAACATTAAACTGACGTGTTATTCCAATGCCTCTCTGAACATGCATCAAACTCTGAATCATTCTGTCATGTTTCTCTTATGTTTTCAGTTCTTGCAATATAAAACAGGTCGACACGTAAAGAGTTCTGATGGAGCGACCCCTCTGAAGCGCTGCGGGAGTGTGTGTGTGTCTGTGTGTGATCCCGCTCAAGGCTTTTCTTTAGCATGACGCTAGTGAACACACACTCGGTCTCAATGGACAAGACGAGTCAACAAATATAAACATTAAAAAAGATTGACCTTAAAAAACTAAAATATAAACATTGATTTTGTACGGCAGAGGTGATGTAAGACAAACAGGCACTGCATGACGACTCCAGCAGGCACTTTGACAAAACGCACACAGAGAGACACACACACACACATGCACACACACACGCACACAAAAGAAGGCAGATAATGAGAAGCAGAGGTGTGTGTGTGTCTCACATTTTACCCCAAAATCAAAAGAAACAAAGAGATTAGATTGTGACTGAAGCAAACTGAGTCCATGTCTGGCACCTGTAAACTCTTCTCATGACTTAAAATGCCAAACATATCATTCTCATCACATGATGCTCAACACATCATCACATGTTTATTCACTCAGCATCCAGAATCGAGACATAGTTGTGCTGTCTCTCACACTAGTTGATATTTTTATGATCTAGCAAGTGACAAAAAACCAACAGTGGTTTAAAAAAGAGCTTTTACTGATAACAGTCTGGGGTAAAATATGAGCTGCGTGTTCCCATGACAATCACTTCAGCAAAATATAAAGAGAAAACACAGGAGGAAAAGACCCGCAATCCTCACTGATGCTACTAGCAGAGAGGAGAATTAGATGAGACACACACACACATGATGAAAGTGTTCCTCTGCTCATATGAATATTCATGAAGAGTGTGTGTCCATCTCCAAACACACACACACACACACGTGAGCGAGGATGTTGATCCGCAGTAAGAGGTTTGGCTTTGTGACACAACAGTTTTTCTCTGGTCCTCTTTACTCTCAGACGGACCCCCGCGGCCCCTCACAGATACAGCTCTTTGGTTCTGATGTGCTGCAGTTTCTCACGCAGCATAAGGAAGGAGGGTCTGCCGGCGGCGTCCAGTGTCCAGCACTGCTTCATCAGATCATAGACGGCGGCCGGACAGCCGTCAGGAGGATCCATCTTATATCCCTTCTCCACCCGCGGCACAACCTCCTTCAGCGGCTGAAACACACACAGACACACAAGCTCAGACCGCCCTCTGCTGGACAACAATAACATTCAACACATCTGGAGCTGAAGTATAAATGACATCATTCTGAGTCAAAGCTGCTGTGCAGTTCTAATATTCTCAAGATTTATTTTTAAAAGAAAACCATGAAACTGTCCGCTTCAAACATCTCTCTGCAAATGTAAACACAAAGTTCAGTTGTTCGACTCTTTAGTGTTTTCTGTCTGACTCGTGACGAACTGAACGTAAAGAAACCTCAAGCTAAGCTCTCTGTGAACGTGTGACGCTGATGTTTACGGATGACGCTCTTACGATTCTTGGGTACGGCACACGGCCGAAGGAAAAGATCTCCCAGAGCAGAACTCCAAAACTCCAGACGTCTGATTTGGTGGAGAACCTCTGAAATGAGAGAGAGCGGTACGCTGTGACCTCTGACCTCATTAGAGATGTGATGATAAGGGTCAGACTCACACACCTTCTCACGCAGAGCCTCAGGTGATGTCCATTTCACCGGCAGTTTGGCCGTGTCCTGTGTGGACGAGGCTTCTTTGGTCAAACCGAAGTCACTCACTTTGGCGATGTTGTCGTCGGACACCAGGACGTTACGAGCCGCCAGATCTCTGTGAACGAAGTTATTGGCCTCCAAATACTCCATCGCCTCACACACGTGACTGTCACACACAGACACACAACCATGAAGATCACAAACCAAGCTGCGTTGATCATGCGTCTCTTTACTCACAGAGAGAATTTAAGAAGACAGTCGGCCCCGAGCACGGTTCGACCCCGCGAGCGCAGGTAATCCACCAGACTGCCCTGTTACACACAACACAACACAAGTGCTTTAACACAAACACTGAAACACTTGCTCTAGATGCATCAGCGTGAGGTGAAGCGCACCTTTGCCATGTATTCTGTGACGATGTACAGACTGCCCCTCTCCTCCACGATCACACCCAATAACTGCACCAGGTTAGGGTGTCTCATCTGACTGCAGCACACACACACAGACACACACAATGCGTGTGTAAATGAACATATGAAGTACAGTGTGATAACAGAAGAGTGTTCTAGAAACTCACGTCATGACTGAAGCTTCAGCGATGAACGCCTGAGCCGTGGCATCATGTTTGATGCACTTCACAGCTACTTTTGATCCGCGGTAATCTCCAACCATCACATCTGAACACACACAAACACACAATTACACACATGCACACAATATCACACACACACACATATTCACACCAAATCCCACACAAAAAGTCGCACACACACACAAAAATCACAAAAGCACACAATATCACACATGCACACAAAAATCACGCTCACACACAAATTCACACAAAATCACACAGGCACGCAAACACACACACACAAAATCAAATACACACAAAAACACACAAGCAAAAAAAACACACACACAAACATCAGAAGATGCTGCAGTGTATGAACACTCATCATCATTGACCTCTGACCTTCACTCACCTCCAAACTCTCCTTTACCGATACTCTGCAGAAGTTTCAGGTCTTTTCTGTTCAGAGCCCATCCACCTGCACAAACACACACACACATCAATACTCTATATTAAAAGTAAATTGATGGTGTTGTTGGGCAGATGGATCATGATGTGTGTTACCACAGTTGACCTTTGAATACTCCAGTAAAACATGCTTTATTTAGTCACCCCTCCTCACTGTCATTTGTGTTCTTGTGCTGTGTTCAGTTGTTATCACGGACTGTAGTGTATCACTCACTCCTGAAGAACTCGTCCTGCGCCGCCACCGTCCCCTCCATCAGTTTGGGTCTGATCAGGCGTGTGCACAGACCGTCTGCGTCTTTTGTGTAGTGCTGAAAACACACACAAGTTAAAACACACATGTTGTTAAACACAAAGTGTGTGTCAGGGGTCAGAAGTGACAGCATATGTTTCTCTCGGAGCATGAGAAACAGGAAACTGAATTACTGTGAGAAGAGAGAGAGAGATACCCGAGAGACCAGATGCATGATGGGATAGACGTCAGAGGAGAGATACAGAAATGAGAATCTCGTCACTAATAAATGAGTCAATAATACACACGAGCCTCTGGTCATGTGACTGTCTGAGATATGATGTCACTGCTGCATTTAATATTATTACAGAAAAGACATTTCACACGGTTTTAACATGTGATCACATGTGTACAACATGTGTTTAACACGTGCAAAAATCACAAGTGAAATGTGTGTTTTTAGAACATTTTGTGTGAATCTCATGTGAAACACATAACATGTTAAAACCCATTAGATGACGTGTGCAGAATGTGGTCACATATAAAGAAAATGTGATTACATGTGGAGACATATGACCACATCACGACTTCACACGGGTTTGACACCGAAATGTTCCAAATTACACATGGTCAAATTTGTTTCTGCACACGTGAATTTCATGTTTCCTTTCAGTTAAGGATGTGGATATTACACACACTTTCGTTTTGTCTTGGGCTAGTGTGCAATGCCCTAGCAACCCCTCAGAACACCCTAGCAACCAACTAGCGCTCAGCAGAAGCAGCACACAGATATTCTTCAGTTTTCTGTCAAACATGATTTATTGATTTGAGCCTCTAGAGGGCAGAAAAACCCCTCAAATGATCTGAAGATGCAGTTACAATCAACAAGATTAACACAAACAAACAATCTTCTACACAAGCTCAGACACTCAGACACACACACACACACACACACACACACTGAGGTCTGCTATCGTGTACAGAGATCTGTGTGATGTTATGAGCAGCTTGTTGTGACACGCAGTGAGAATAGAATGAGAAAATAAAGACAAACACAAGAGAATGTGAGGAATTCAGTTACACAAACACACACATGCACACATAAACATGCACGAACGCACACTCACACACAAACACACACTCACGCACTAGGCATGGGCAGGTATGAGATTTTGACGGTATGATAACCTCACAAAAGTGTCACGGTTTCACAGTTTTGCAATCAAATGACTGCGTATACAAACAACAACTTTTCAACTGGAAACAAATACATTTATTTTTAAGCAACATTCATAGAACATACATGTCAGATAAAAATAATTAATTATAAAATTATTAAAAAATATATTTTGTCCTAGCCCATGTATAAGGCCTAAACATCAAACATAGCATCACATGACTTAATTGTGTATTTTTGTGTGTAAACAGCTAATACCTTAGAAACGGTATCACAGAAAATTTGAAACCTTGACTCTTTCAAACCTCGGTATACCTTGAAACCTGTATTCGGCCCATGCCTAACACACACGGACACACACATGCATACACAAATACACACAAACACACACACATGCATACAGATGCACACAAACACACACACAGGCATACAGATGCACACACACACACACACACAGGCATACACAAATACACACAAACACACATACACAAATACACACAAACACACACACATGCATACAGATGCACACAAACACACACACAGGCATACAGATGCACACACACACACAGGCATACACAAATACACACAGACGCACACACGTGCATACAGGCGCACACAAACACACACACATGCACGCACGCAAACACACACACATGCATACACAAATACACACACACATGCATACACAAATACACACAGACGCGCACACGTGCATACAGACGCACAGAAACACACTCACGTGCACACACACTCACGTGCACACACATGCACGCTCGCAAACACAGACACATGCATACACAAATACACAGACTCTTTCAAACCTCGGTATACCTTGAAACCTGTATTCGGCCCATGCCTAACACACACGGACACACACATGCATACACAAATACACACAAACACACACGCACGCATACACAAATACACACAAACACCCACGCACGCATACACAAAGACGCACACACGTGCATACAGACACACACAAACACACTCACGTGCACACACACACACACGCAAACACACACACCTCCACCAGCTGCATGAGGTTGTCGAAGTATTCCTCCTCATCGATGGAGAGTTTTCCGCTGTGATAGATGATGCGGTAATGTTCCACCTTGGCCTCACAGCTCACACACAGTGTGTAGTCGCCGGGGAAATTTGTGCTCTCGCGCACCAGAAACAGACCCGTCTCCGGAGGATACAACAGCCGCTCGGCCTGATCTCGCGTGATCTTACCGTGAAACCACCTGTGACACACACCCCCCCCCACACACACACACACACACACACACACACACACACACACACACACAGTGAGAATGTTTGATTTTAATCTGAAAACAGAAATGTTGTTAGACGTCCTGAGGGCCACGAGAGGAACACAACATTCATGTTCATTTGTATACATTCACCCGCACAAACTGAACATATGATCACGATTACAGCAGTAAAGGGAAAGTGTATCAGACTGAGAGTGTGAAGTGAGATCACATCGAGACACAATCACACGTGACACACGTGTGTCAGATCTACAGCTCTTTTTCTTAAAGTGGGATTAGATAAATTTCTTAGCAGTGTGCATGTCAAAATAAAAGTCCTGCTAATAAATCAAATTTATTATGAATATGATTTCATGGTTTGTATCAGAGTTTCTTGTTTATTGATCCCCATTAACTCAAGATATATTTAATGAAACATGATCCTGGTATGAGATGATTTACTGTATGTTGTGACTGAAGAGGTTCCATCACACTGATCTCACACACAATCACAGCTCATATATGACGGGTGTGTGTTTGGTCATGCGTGTGATCCGTCTGAAGCACTGAGACGTCACAATGACAGAGATGTCCAGATAAAGACTCACGGCATGAGACTCAGTTTGCCTCCAGATTTCACGCCCTCTCTCTTCTGGACGTAGTTTGCTGGGATGGTCCCCTCACTGCCCACTATGTTCTTTGCTTTGTACCAGTTTGGGTCCTGAGTCAACAAATAAACCAATCACAACACTCGATGAATGCTTGTCATTCTGCTGTCAACATCACACGATCATACATGTGGAACAACTCTGTGTGGTCATTGAATGTCCAGATGATTCTCATTGGCTGTTACCTTGGTTACACCGATGATGGTCAGTAAGTCTCCTTTACAGAAGGGCAGATCCTGCTCTGTGCTGCCCTGGAAGTTATACTTGGCCACACACTCGGTGCCGGGCGGCCATGATGCCTGCGTGACAAATCAAAACAAATCAAACCACCGATCACACCGTCCTTCATCCTGCTCACATGTTCATATGCTGTATGTCAGTCATGTTTTTACATCTCTAAGATACTAACGTCGTGTTTATATTAAAAGTAACATCACACTTCAAAACATAAAAAATTTCTTGACAGTACAGGTCATCCAGACATAGTTATTTATCACTTATATACAGTTATTATTAATGATCAAAGTGTGTGTGTGTGTCTATCTGTACCTGTAGAGCAGACATGTCGAGTGTGTGTGTTTGTACCTGTAGAGCAGACATGTAGAGTGTGTGTGTGTGTGTGTTTGTGTTTGTACCTGTAGAGCAGACATGTAGAAGTGTGTGTGTGGTGTGTGTGTTTGTACCTGTAGAGCAGACATGTCGAGTGTGTGTGTGGTGTGTACCTGTAGAGCAGACATGTCGAGTGTGTGTGTGTGTTGTGTTTGTACCTGTAGAGCAGACAT
>CM017903.1:24040255-24056995 GCA_008369825.1 Triplophysa tibetana | reverse complement strand
TTCTTAAATGATTTTTCTACTGTAAGAATGTTCTTCTATGTGCTTGGATTCTCGTTTATTTGCAATGTACAGCACTTTGGTCAACCGGTGTTTTTTTTTTAAATGTGCTTTAGAAATAAAACAAACAAACAACTGTTTGTCAAGTTTATTTACCATAATCTTTATTTACATTTAGTCAAATCTTAGCAGGCGCATTTATCCAAAGCGACTTACAAATGAGGTAAACAATGAAGCAGCTGGAACAACATAAGGACAACAACGTTGATGTTAAACGTTATAACGTTTCTTTCTATTATTGAATATATTATAAAACAATACTGTTTTTTAAAATTGATTTAATCTGATTATTTTTTTAAAGGTAGAAAACAATTTTATTGTGGCATTAACGGTCACTTTCCTCCAAGAGATTCTAATCAAGCGGTTGATAAGCAAAGTACCAAGGGAAATAGTGAAATCAGAGTGCACTGTGGGTAAAAAGTATAGTGAACAAATGTTGGGAATGAGTTGTTTTCTCAGAATTGGGACAATGGCGGACAACTGATATAGTTCACTACGCAGGAGACTGGAAGCGGATTGGGACTCAGCTGTTTTAGTTGTTGTGCCATGAGTATCCTAACAACAACCTAGAAACTGTCTAATGCCTTAGCAACCACTGAGCAAACCCTAGCAACCACTGAACACACCCTAGCAACCACATTGGAGCATGAGCTGAAATGAGACGTGAAACACACAGACTGTATGACAGACATCATGAGTCCAGTGACGTCCTCACACTTTCTTCCCACATTCACATCAAAGCATGAAAGTACAGAACATGTCAGAACAGTGTTTATTCATCAGATCAAGATTTATACTTCTGTTATTAAACTGACCTCTCGTGGGGCCAAGAGATGCTCAGACATGAAGGACATTGGATGATTCACAGATCAGAATGAGACGCACACGAGTGGAAATAAAACCAAACGTTGAGCAAACAGTCAACACATCAGACCTGAGCACTGATCTCACATCATCTTTAAAGAGTCGAGTCCATCAGGAGCCAAACATCGGATGACATCAGACACAACGCTTCACAACTCTCTCTCCAGTGAAACATGTGATCACTTCCACAATAAAGTCATGAGCTATTTCTGAATCCTCCGAGATTTTCAATTAAACAAAAGTGAATGAATCTGATCAGAAACCACTGCTGATGACATCATCATCATACCGACCAATAAACATAGACAAACATGTGCTTCATTGATGATGTTCACACTGCAAACGGACACACACACAGAAACATTTATGACTCCTTAAACATCTGCTTATCAGACGCAAGAATCACAGCTCAACATCCGGCCTTAGAGTCAGAGAGAAAGAGAGAGAGAAAGAGAGAAAGAGAGAGAAAGAGAGTGAGAGTGAGAGAGCGAGTGAGTGAGTGAGTGAGTGAACGAATTTGAACATGACTTTTATTACAAAACAATCTCATATTCACAACACACTCCTACAATACAATAAATAGACAGAAAGAAACCTCAATAATTAAAAAGAGTATTTTATTACAGCTAAGGTTGTTGTGGAACGATGTGAAACGGTTATCCATATGTGTAGCAAGGTTTCATAAAATAAAGTAAATACGGTGATATTTAGGCTTTGTATTGCGGTCAGCCGTTATAAATTGGGGTGTATTATAATGGCTTAGAACTTGGCTCAGCCAATCAGAATCAAGGACCAGATCGGACCCTTTTATAAATGATGATCTCCGCTCAGGTTGTGTACTCTCATCCAGTTTAAGAACATCACACCAAGGAGTGTCATTCTAGAGCAGGGGTCACCAACTAGCGGACTCCGGTCCGAATGCGGACCGTGAGATGCTTCCCTCCGGACCCTTAAGCCTTTTGATGTATTAAATAAATGGACGCATTAAATTATTTTCTAATGCAGTCAAATTTATTCCAGGCACATCAAGGTCCGCTCAGTAGCACTTTGGGTCCTTCGGTGCACTTTTGCTAGAGACAGACTCGCTGAACACCGCGCAGACAGATGTAACTGTCAGTGACTGAAAAACAATGTCATTTTTCAAAAGTTAGAAAAGTTGACGCTAGAAAAGCATGTTTTCCGATATGAATTGGTGGAGAGATTTTCATTTTATTCTTCCTGCATCTACATGCACGAGGCCGGTTTGTCTGATTTGCTCGGAGTCTGTTGCGATTGTCAAAAGTGGAAACGTTAAACGGCATTACGAGACATTGACACTATGAAGAAACTTGACCGCAGCAGTCGAGGTAAGGACACGTATATATATTAGCTCAAAGCCCAGTGTAGCGATCTACCCGTGTCGTCCCTCACTCACTTACCGCCCAACAATGAGCATATGAATGTTCACTAAGAATACAGTTGATCTTAGAAAAACATCACAGCCCTTAACTGATTGGAAAATAGTAAAAGAGTGAATGAAAGCTGCGTGTGAAACACAGTTTAGAAGGAAAGTAAAGACATGAACTAACTGTAAAGAAAATATTAAACAAACCTCCCTTTCAGCTGCAAAAGCCACAAGAAGAGCTGAAATGTTATCAGAGGATGTACTTGATGCTGCTATTAATGTTAATCTCAGTTTAGCAGAAAACCTCACTTTAGTTTTCTTTTAAAGTTGCTAATGTTGAAATGAATGTATGTTCAGTTCAGGTTTAAAGATTAGGGTATTTTGCACATTTTCCTTCATTATATTGTTGTCAGATATTGTAATGCTGTCCCATAGATATGAAAAGACATGTTTGTTTCTTTGGTCTGCCAAAAAACATAAATTCATGTTTTTAGGTATTTTAGGTAATTGTCCGGACCTTGGCCTATAAGGAGGGTTCCTTTACTGGACCTCAAGTAATTTTAGTTGAAGACTCCTGTTCTAGAGCGTCATTTAAATTTTAAAACCTTTTTGCTAAAAACTAAAACACAACATCTGTACGATGATTTACCAGCAATTTACACAAAGATGTCACATCGTCAAAGAGAGGAGAGCTGATCACTTCTACATTCACAGATGAGAAGAGAGTAGATCACTAACAATACAGTTTCAAGTATTAAGATGTTTTAGACGACCACGATATTCATTAATCTTAAGGTTTCAAATAAGTCAGTCACGATTATTAAATAATTGTTTCATCGCAATTATTCCAGATAACCGCAATAATTGTCAATCATTAGAAAACGAGAGTGATCTGCAGTATATGCAACCTTTACATCCACCGTCCTTGATCTGCATTCACAGTTACATTGAAATAACATTTCTCCATCATTTTTATTTCTATCAGATTTGTATTATTGTATTGTATTATATTATACTGTATTATGTATAACTTTTGTTACTATGATACCAGACTTGCTGCATCTCCACAGCAAGACGACATGATCCTCATATTTAGTTTTAGTTTCAGCTCACTCTGTGCTGGTAAATATTATAAGTTATTTACAAAATTTTCGTTTCGAGACATGCCGGGTTTCTCGCGTGCAGTGACGTCATCGTCGATAGTCTGTTTAGTAATTAAAAATGCAGCGGGAAAACGGTCAGAAGCTGTATTTTAATCTCTCTTCTCATGTCTGCAGTACCTGCATATGCAACACTTGTTCTTCCATTTCAATGACATGATTCCATAGCGGACTTTTATACTCATGTTTTACTATTACTTCCGTTTAGAACTTTTACTATTGCGCTGTCAGACATGCGCACATAAACAAATCTTAGAGAAAACCGGTCCAGGGGTTTACATGCAGCGTGAAAGCACAGTAATGGTCAAAAAAACATCCTCTGACGATCTGTTCTTGCTTAAAGCAGTTTATGAGCTTTACCTGATAAAAGAATCCCGTTTTACACGTTTACATGACCTTACATATATCAGATTATTAATAACAATCGGCCTAAGACTGGTCGTGTAAACGCACTCATTGTCTCACAGCAACAGATTGAAAATAAAGTTTGCGATGAAGCATTTGTTTGATAATCACATCGAGTTTAAAGACATCTGCACGCTGAGAACAAACACTGCTGTACGACACACCAAACATCACACACATGAGTATATTTCGCATTTAAATGAGACGTTCAGCTCAAACTCATGAGAACAACTATAATCCTACAACACCTCACTGCACATGTGTTGCTCTTTTAGTCAAAGTGTGTTTCCTGTAAAGCATTAGAGAAATAAAAGTGAAGTGAGATTCTTCTGAGCACCTGTGAAAGAGCTTCACGCTTTCTCTCGTGTTTCTGAGGGGAAACCCTGTTAAAGGTCGAGTGATTGCTGCCCATCTGACCTGATGGAAGTGACCCGCTGGTACCCGGCCGGAAGTCCTGGCGCACGGGCGTCTCGCGACAGACGGAGAACGCGCGTGCTGCTGTGTGCCTCTTTAAAGACCTGAAGAAGTTCGTCACCCTCATCATTCTACCTCAAAACACTACACACCACGTTGTTCTGACTGTGAAACCATCACACACTGCTTTAAAAAGACATCAGACGTGTGATATAATGTTGTTTTTAGAGGTGATTAAATAAAACTTTTTGCATAATATAAAAAATGTAATTTAAGTCAGGATACTTCCAAAAATACAGTAGCACGCCCGCACTTCTATATTGGTAAGGTATAGTAACGGCATCTATGAATGAAATACTTTTTTGACCACTGCATGAAAAAACTGTATTTTACTTTATAGTTTTATTTGACCAACTCTTGTGTTAGAGCTCTGCACAGAAACGTGTGTTTAATAAAAACAACCCGAGTTTCAATCACAAACAGCTTCAATATAAACTAACGTCAGATGCTGTTTAACTCAATAAAACACTTTATTGACAACACATCAGTCCTGTATCATCAGAACACACATGAATGATGTGCAACTGTGTTCAACTATTGAGAAATACCGCACGAGCATGATAATACACACACTGCAGTCAATAACACTCAAACATGTAAAGATCACATCTGCATACATGAGATCATACGAAGTGCATGTGTGTGTGAAAGTATAAAACCACGAATGCATTCATGTGAACATGTACACACAACACAGACTCAACGTGATGGTCAATGTGCAGAAATAAACACAGAATGAGATGAAAAGGGTTTGACTGCTGCTCGAGACACAAACACGCGCACATTCACTCACCCTGATGGCGATTATCCCAAAACCTCTCGTGTTCGATCACAGTCTGATTAGTTCCGATCATGCAGTATCGCCGTTTTTGAGATCGGACAGTGAAATCGGGCCTGTAGAAGAAGAGGAAATGAAATAAGATGAAAAATGTCGCGTCGTGGGGTTTTTGTGTTTCTAGCGCTTCCACTCCGAGTCACTGCAGCTGTGAGACACAGGCGCTCCAGCAGAGGGAGTTTGTACGTTGGGGAACGTTTAAGTTCAATTCAATTTTAGTTACATGTTGTGCATTTTAAAGCCGCTTTACAGGAGAAAACAAGAAACACACAAAATAGGTAAAACACAGTGCATGGTGTTCATAGAACAAACAAGATCATTCTATTAAATAATATCTAATAAATGCAATAAATAAATATCTAATAATTGAAGTTTATAGATGCCAGATATTCTTACCTTACCGTACACATTTAAAGCCGCTCTACAAATCTCAATAAACTGATTGAACTAAATCTTTATTATGATTGTAAGCACAGACGACTGTGATTCGTCTGTAATGAGCATCGCTGAGAAAAACAATACGTGTCACGTGACAACGAAGTAGCTTTGATGAAATATTTAGTTTAAATAATGACGAGATCGTATAATAGACATTCGACTAAAACTACAAATGAAAAACTGAAATTAAATATGTATTATTTAGACCCAAATGGATCATTATACTCTCCCCCAAACTCACAAACAGAGGCTATAAAAACAATTTATACAGGAAATGAGGCGGTTTCTACTCAGCTACCAAACATTGGATATATTATATCTACCATACAAATAAAAAAGTATTAAAACCCTTCGTGTCTCCAATGAGTTGTTCATTTTAACGGCTCTTCAGTGAACGTGGAAGAGCAGACAGAGTGGCATCGCTCGACTTATGAAAAGCGCTTAGCCGCTTCCGCGCATGCGCGAATCGCCAACACCGTGCCGTAGGGAGAGCTGAACGCTAGTGATACGCTTCAGATCTAAAGTTAAATAATTAACTTTCACACAATTATAGAGATTATAAAGCCCCGTGTAGAATCGCGACGTTCTCTGATCATTGAGGTTAATGGTTTTGTTCAGTTTTCTCATAGTTTAGGTGTTAGCGGCATCTGCTGGACACACAGAGAAAAACACACGAAGTAAAGCGACGAATAAACGAACACGAACATTAATGTGAATGAAATGAAATCACGTCAATGTGATATAATTAACATATGATTAACTTTTCCATTATTATGTAGAAAGTTAAAATGATGTTCAAGGAGTTGTCAGTTTCTTGATCTTAAAATAATGCACAATGAAAAAAGATGTAAGATTGATTCATCCATTTATTAATAAACATTTAGTCATTCAGCATATAAACAGCAGTTGTATAAATAACAAAATACTGTATGAATATGTGCGGGGTTCTCAGTTTATCTTTATTTTTTTGAAAAAACGCTTAAATATAATTTCAATTTATACTCCAATTCACTTTAATAGATGGTGGTTTAAATTAGAATGATGAAGTGCATCACCTGGTGGTAGAAAACGGCCAAAATAAATGAGAAATACATCCAACAATACTGGGGTTTGACACTTTCTAGCCCCCTTTTACCTTACAGAAAATGTACAAATAAATATGAAGAAAGAAAACAGCTGGAAGAATTATCTGTTATTATTTGTCATAAATAGGAAAGTGCTTAATTGTTTCTGGCTTTCACACCAGCACCTACAGTGACACAATCCACACACGTCTCTATCTGTCACACTCAATAAAGTGGAATGACAAATCTGGACCCAAACGGCGAAACGTAGTCAATCCCCACGTCGTGAAACACCTGCTGTGGTAAACCGATGTCACACAGGTAAACTCTGCCCTCACCCTGCGCCAGAGGCAGCGGCAGTCCCAGACACAGACACCATCTGGCCTCTACGGCGTGATGACGCCCGCTGACTGGCGGGTCTACACTCAACACCGGAGCTCGATTCTGATTGGCCCAGTCAGCGGCCGCTTGGTACCAGGGCTGTTCTCCGAGGAAGACGCTCTCGTGACTGTCCAGACAGTTAATGACCAGATCCACCGGTGTCACGGGCAAATCTGACAAAAAAAACATGCTTCACATGAGTAAACCAGGTTTTTTGTTTCTGTCGGTCTACTCTGAACAAAACACACTTGACATATTACAGAACGCACGTGTCCACCTGACAGACAGGTTTATTAAGTGATCTACTTCTTATTTGTGTGTTCAACCTTTGACCTTTGCGGTGCCAATGCGATGGCCTACCCATTGAGCGACAGACACACCGTATCAAAGTATATTTTCCAAACTTAATCTTCAGAAAAGATATCTAGACGTATATTTAGACAAACAGATATTTAAGAAAATTGGCCTCGCATATTGAAATGACCAAATAAACAAATAAAAACACCGTTGAAATGTCACCATGAAATCAAAAGGTTTTCCACAAAGTTCTGAGTTCCTTTCACACAGATTCCAAAACGGTAAAACTCATCTTATTAACTCGGGGGGATTGGAGAATGAGCCTATTTCCAAAAAAAGTGGAGTGTTCCTTTAAGTGTTCATGCTGGTCAGAGATCAGTCTAATTACGGCCAGCAGGGGGCGAAACTCTCTCACCCACAGAGTGGCTCAAGGTAGAAATGACCAGAATGATCTACACATCAACTATTATGTGTAACATCTGAGCAGATAGCACAGGGACATCTGTAAGACGTCTGCTAAAGATCTGGAAAACATCTGCTGTGTATAACCATCTTAGAAAGAGCTGTTGTACATCCATTCTATACCAGACACCTCTTACAGACGTATTCTAGAGGTCTATATGACAGCAGACGTCTCAGAGATATTACGTGTGCTATCAGGGGTTGATCCATAAACAAATCGTTCCTCAAATAATCCTGCAGTGACATTAAATGTTCGTAACAATATGTTTCATGTATGTGTGATGATGTTCATGAGAGCATCACCTCTGACGCTCTGCACGTTTCTGCCGCTGGTTTGATTGAAGAGCATCAGTTCTGTGGTGACGGTCTCCTGCATCTTCACACAGTTGGGCAGGAAGACGATCACATCCACCTCGTGATTGGCTAAGTGTCTTCCGCAGCTCACGCCCTGAGCGCCCTGAACGTGCGGCCCACAGAGAAGCACGACCTGAGGCCGCCGGTGCACGTTTTTTGGGGTCAATCTACATCGGACACACATCAGTGATGCTCGCTGTTAGTTCTGTTTTGAAGATGAAATGAATCGGGTGATGATGTTTTTAAGATGTCACCTGTAAGGACCCCCGAGCAGCATGAGAGCCATCTGACCCGCACAGATCCCCGTCATCTCCAGCCTCCGCTCCACAGACAGACCGAGACGCTCCGCTGCGGCCAGCAAACGCTTGTAGACATCGTAAGACACGCTGGAGACGATCAAACCTGAATCTGAGACATTGAAAAGAAGCGTAATTACTGCGGTGGGATTAATACAGAGAACCCGGAGTCCTCAAGCCCTTTCATCACATCTCTTTAATATCTCAATTATTTCTCTTAGACATCTCATGTGTGTCTTAGATGATTCTCCTGAGAAAAAGCGTCAGAAATCTGACAATTGTCTCGGTCATTAGAGTTTGAGAAGAGCATGTGTCAGGCGGAGCTCAAATTTGTCTGCAATCAAAAGTCAATATGATTGAAGATCTCATCACTGTATAAAATGATTCTGTGTCGAATCAGAATTCATGAAATGACTTGAGGAAACTTTCCTTAAAACGATTGTGTTCTTGTTTTTTTTTTTTAAATCTCGGAATTCTAAATGCACAAATTATTGAGTGAATTGAACATAATTCGATCATTTTCAACCCACTTAAACTTGTATAAAGGCTCTTTACTCAATTATTCTGTGGTGGGACAGAATCATTTTAAGTCGATTTCACTAACTGAGCAGTGAATTCCCAGCATGCTTTGCATGCGACAGCATTGAGAGTTATTTTCTGAGAAAACGTGATATTTTATGTGGTTTACAGTAAAACGAAAGATTTGATAGAGTTAATTGTTGAGTTGTCTTTAAGATTTAGAAGAGCATTTTTCAGTTTCCTGGTTAGCATTGTTCAGAAGAGAGGTGCTTGAGTTCAGCTCATGGGAGAGATCATCATGTGTGTTTTATGGTGGGGCTGCTTATGTCAGTACTGAGACTCTCAGCTTACTTGTACATCATAAATGTTGTAAACAATAATAAATATTAAACTGAACTTAAAAAAGATCAAGATTTTTTAAAGATTATCATGTGACATGTGCTTAAATAAATATGGTAATTTTACTTGATTTATTCATGAAATAAAAAAATACGCTTTGAAGTACTTGGGGTATTTTGTTACTATAATTTTTACCAAAGTAAATTTTCAGGTCATTGTTTACAGTTTATGAACTTTAAACATGTCACATCACACTTACTCAAAGATTATTTGCATCTATAATCTACATTCATTTACACCCCCATTGTCTTCGTGCGTCTCATCTCTATTTAATTCTCTTTCTATGCAAGCTTAGGAGAAACATCTGAAACTAGGTTTAAACTTAAATGAAACACAACTGTGAACTCCTAAGCCATGAAAGAGAAACCTGTGAGCGTTGTGTTTGATCAGTTTGTGTGTTTCCTCAAACAGTCGCTGTAACGTCTAATCAAAACTGAGAAATAACATCAGGTCATGTAGACATTTAGCTGAAGTTCTGAACATTCTTCATTCTTGTGTCTTCTTTTCATCCTCTGTGCTATAAATGTGAGACCATCTATCAACATCTCAGTCAGTGTAAGGGGCTTTATGGCCGACACCTTTTCTCACGCTAAACACAAACACCAAACTAAAAGCAGGACGACCTGCAAAATGACAGAGAGAGAGATGTCGTGCTAAGGCTGGATATGTTATCTCAGCTCTGTCCGTATCTCCACACCCCAAAGCTTTTATCACACCTGCACAAAGAAAGGTAATATATCACACACACACACACACTCACGCGAGGCGATAAAGGCTTTAGATGGAGGACAGAGAAGAAACACGACATGCTGCTTGTGAATCACACGCACACTTTAGTCATGAGCCTGAGAACACGCTACACACATGGACAAATGCGTGCCTGCTGTAACACTCACTCACACACACCCCCCACGCACACACACCCACACTCACAGATCACTGCACATACACACGCAAAGTTGAACCTGCTCGACGGGGTAAAACACGGCAGATCAGTGCAGTAAAATAAACTCTGCTGGAAGCAAATCCTTCAAGCGTGATAAAGACAACTACACACTGAAACTAAAATCACAGAGCTGGAGCCCAGCCACCACCAATTAGAGAGCGAGAAAGAGAGTGTTAAAGAGAGAGAGAGAGAGTTAGAAATAGACAGTGAGATAGCAAGAGAGTGAGAGAGAGAGAGATAGTGAGTTAGAGAGTGAGGGCGAAAGTGAAAGAGTGGGCAAGAGTGAGAGGACGAGAAAGAGAGACAAAAGAGAGGGCGAGAGTAAGAGAGAGAGGGCGTGAGTGAGGACGAGAGAGGGCGTGAGTGAGGACGAGAGAGAGATCGAGAGTAGGCGAGAGTGAGAGAGAGAGGGCGAGAGTGAGAGAGGGCGAGAGAGAGGACGAGAGTTGGCGAGAGAGAGGGCGAAAGAGAGGGCGAGAGTGAGAGAGAGAGGGCGTGAGTGAGGACGAGAGAGGGCGTGAGTGAGGACGAGAGAGAGGTCGAGAGTAGGCGAGAGTGAGAGAGAGAGAGGGCGAGAGTGAGAGAGGGCGAGAGAGAGGACGAGAGAGAGGGCGCAAGAGAGGGCGAGAGTGAGAGCAAGGACAAGAGTGAGAGGGCGAGAGTGAGAGAGGGCTAGAGAGAGAGGGCGAAAGAGAGGGCGAGAGTGAGAGCGAGAGAGAGGGTGAGAGTTGGCGAGAGCGGGCGAGAGCAAGAGAGGGCGAAAGAGAGGGAGAGTGAGAAGAAGAGAAGGACAAGAGTGAGAGTGAGGGCAAGAGTGAGGGCAAGAGTGAGAGAGGGCGAGAGTGAGAGCAAGGACAAGAGTGAGAGAGAGGTTGAGAGTGAGAGAGGGCGAGAGTGAGAGCAAGGACAAGAGTGAGAGCAAGAGTGAGAGAGAGGTAGAGAGTGAGGTTGAGAGTGAGACAAGGACAAAAGTGAGTGAGAGGGTGAGCGTGGGGGCGAGAGTGAGAGCAAGGACAAGAGTGAGAGAGAGGGCGAGAGTGAGAGAGGGCGAGAGAGAGGGCAAGAGTGAGAGCAAGGACAAGAGTGTGAGAGAGGGCGAGAGTGAGAGCAAGGACAAGAGTGAGAGAGAGGGCGAGAGAGAGGGCGAGAGCAAGGACAAGAGTGTGAGCGAGAGTGAGAGAGGGCGAGAGAGAGGGCGAGAGTGAGGACAAGAGTGAGAGAGGGCGAGAGTGAGGGCGCGAGTGAGGGCGAGAGTGAGAGCAAGGACAAGAGTGAGAGAGGGCGAGAGTGAAAGCAAGGACAAGAGTGAGAGAGGGCGAGAGTGAAAGCAAGGACAAGAGTGAGAGAGGTTGAGAGTGAGAGAGGGCGAGAGTGAGAGCAATGACAAGAGTGAGAGAGAGGTAGAGAGTGAGAGAGAGGGTGAGAGTGAGACAGGGACAAAAGTGAGTGAGAGGGCGAGCGTGGGGGCGAGAGTGAGAGCAAGGACAAGAGTGAGGGCGAGAGAGAGGGCGAGAGAGAGGGCGAGAGAGAGGGCGAGAGTGAGAGCAAGGACAAGAGAGAGAGAGAGGGCGAGAGAGAGGGCGAGAGTGAGAGAGGGCAAGAGAGAGGGCAAGAGTGAGAGCAAGGACAAGAGTGTGAGAGAGGGCGAGAGTGAGAGCAAGGACAAGAGTGAGAGCGAGGGCGAGAGAGAGGGCGAGAGTGAGGACAAGAGTGAGAGAGGGCGAGAGTGAGGGCGCGAGTGAGGGCGAGAGTGAGAGCAAGGACAAGAGTGAGAGAGGGCGAGAGTGAAAGCAAGGACAAGAGTGAGAGAGAGTGAAAGCAAGGACAAGAGTGAGAGAGGGCGAGAGAGAGGGCGAGAGTGAGACAAGGACAAGAGTGAGAGAGGGCGAGAGTGAGAGCAAGGAAAAGAGTGAGAGAGAGGGCGAGAGTGAGAGAGTGAGAGCAAGGAAAAGAGTGAGAGAGAGGGCGAGAGTGAGAGAGGGCGAGAGAGAGACAAGGACAAGAGTGAGATAGAGGGTGAGAGTGAGAGAGGGCGAGAGAGAGACAAGGACAAGAGTGAGATAGAGGGCGAGAGTGAGAGAGGTCGAGAGTGAGAGCAAGGACAAGAGTGAGGGCGAGAGAGTGAGAGAGATATGTAGTGTTGTTTTCCAAGTCCATTTTTATATATTTGAATATTTGTTTTTCAGCTCCTCATTTTAACAGCACATCATATTTGTTGTGATGTTGTTTCTTGTCATAATGTGTTTTATGTCAAATGTTTTTGCAATATTATAACTGTACACAATCTTGCCAATAAAGCACCTTTATAAACAGAGAGAGAGATGTATAATTTATATAATCATGTATAATTTGCATTTTTCTTTGGTTTTATAAATATGGTAATAAACACTGCTTTATTTCAATTTGTGCCTTCTTCTTTGATTTAATGTTGTAAACAACTTTTTGCCATGCACACATGATTTTACTCGGCACAGCTGCAAAGGGTTTGGCACTACAAATGTACAGATTTTGTCATATAAAGACAATATTTGAAATAAAACACACTACAAATGAAACTGAGAGAGAGACTGTTTGGCTGAGCAATGGCAGACGGATGATTTTGAACTGTCCTTCTCTTTGGACACACTGATGAAATGTGAAACGAAGCGGATCATATATTGAGCTGCCATCACACACGAGTTGATTTAAGTGTTTTCAAAGATGCAGTGAAACAAGATGTTTATGTAAAGCCATGTGTGGGTGTGTGTGTGTGTATTGTTTATGTAAAGCGTGGCACAGTGAGGAAAGGATAATTACACAGTGGAACAGCACGGATTACAGATGCCAGCCTGACAAACTCAGACTTGTTGAGCCTGTATGCCGCCGTTCAGCCAGCGTCTCTCTCTCTCTCTCTCTCTCTCTCTCTCTCTCTCGCCCACCACAGAAACACAGCGTGTATATGTGTGGCCTTCAGGATGTTGAATAATGGGGCGACTGAGATGCCAGCCTGATAAAGACCCTCTTTCCCCGACAGGACACACAAACACACACTCATCCAGACTCAAATAGACCCTCTGAACACTTTCTGCTTTCACAGAACAATGGTGTTCAAGGATCGATCCTGACCCATCCAAGACACTGTTCTCTTAAAGGGACAGTTAACTCCAAATCCATTTATTCACTCTCACCTGTTTGTGAGTCGTTCTTCAGTGGAACACAAAAGAAGATATTTGGAGAAATGTCTCAATGGTGTTGTGTTCATGTAATGCAAGTCAGATGATCAACATTGCTCAAAATATCTATCTGTTGTGTTCTGAAGAAGAAATTCATACAGTTTTGACATCACATGATGAAAGACCTGTCCATTTTAATTCTGCAAAAAGGCTTTATCAGTCCTTCTCTTCACGCTATGCTCAGACGAAAGGGGCACTGGCATGACCCGCATAACGTTTTGGGAGGCAATTCTCTCGGCTTGTTTACCTCTCTGGGATATTTTTAGATCTGAACAAAACATTCTCATTCCATCAGGGCTGGAAGTGGATGTGTAGCCGATAATGGATTCAGTAACACGGTTGTGATAGCATCGCGCTGGACTACGTGCCCCAACGCCATCACCACACAACATCAGATTACATCCCTTTCAAGCTCTAGTGAGCTCCCTTAATAGACAGCATATGCAAAATATAAAGTGTCAAGTGAGGACTGAATGAAGCAATCACTAAAACAATTAACATCTTCTTTTATTCTTACCAGGAATGAAAGGTGAAGCTCACCGGTGTAATATTTCTTTTCTTCACACTGTGGTGCGGTCACAGGATCATTCGATGTCAGCGTCAGTCGTTTATTAAACGCCGCCAGATTTCCCCGAAGATCAACATCAGTGTCCGTCATAAAAGACTCACGATGTCCTCCTCCGATGTTCTCCATCTCTGCTCTTCTCCACATGACCTGACTCTCATGACAGCCTTTCAAAGACAGAAACACACAAATGATTATAATTCAATACACAATCAACATGTTTTAAACAACATTCATAATATAAACATGAGATGCAAATAACAGATTTATTCAACAGTTTATAAAATGTTTATTGTTAAAAAGTACTTATGGAATCAACAACATTCAAGGGTCATGAAACCTTCAGAATCAGAATATATGTCAATGAATCAAACGAGTAAACGTGATTAACTGCATCCAGAATAAAAGTTTGTGTTTGCATAATATATATCTGTGTACAGTATTTACAAACACATACACATACTTGTCTATAAATTAAGGAAATATTTAAATATTAATTTATATTTACCAATAATTGAAATTCTAAATAAAAGTTTATTTGTTGTTATATTTTTCTTAAATATATGCATTGATGTGTATGTGTTCATGAATACAAAATTAATATGCACAGTATACCGACATATATAATGTAAAATCAAACTTTTATTCTGGATACGATTAAATAATTTGATTTTTAACTTGTCCTCTCTGTCTGAAGCAAAAGAAAGTATTTCAAGTCATTTATATTACTTTACTTTTTATTTCATGTGTGCTGAAAAACAACATTTTTCTATAAAATGGGACACGACAGCTTCATTTATAAATCAATATGAGTTTGACTGAATTATGATGAAGAGTCAGTTTTTGCGTCCTTGCTCAACAACACATTTTTGTTCATTTTTAAACCAAAAGGTTAGGACTGGGAAAAAAATCAAGAAAACTAAACACTAAGAGAGAACTTCTCAAAGCACAAAATAAAAACCAAATATATGTTCTATACAATTTTATTTATATAGCTCTGTTCACAATGTGCATTGTTCTAAAGCAGCTTTACAGCAGAACAAAAGAAAAACACAGAAAAGGTCAAAGCACCGTGTATGGTGTTTATAGAACAAGTAAGATCATTCTAATAATAATAAATAATATCTAATATCAGCAGTCTCCCGGTGAGGAAGCCAACACGGCCCTGAGGTGAGGAACCCAAACTCCAATGAGAAATAAATGGAGAAAAAACCTCGGGAGACTCAGACGGGAGGAGCAGTTCTGTAAGTCATGTATTAGCAGCTCAAACCATTAAAAGACATCGTGTTAAAAAATAAATAAAGCTCCTTTATTAAATACCATAAAGATTTCATTATATCAGCATTATGCTGCTTTATATTTTGGTCAAAAGAGGCTCAATTTGGTTCGTTTAAAGGAAGAAACGTCATTTACTCACCCTCACGTTGTTCCAATACATTTCTTTGTTCTGATGAACACAGAGAAAGATATTTGGAAGAATGAAGGACAGCAAACAGTTCTCGGGCCCTTTTGACTACAATTGTGTTTTATATGGTAGTCAACGGGGCCCCAGAACTGTTTGGTTACAACAAGAACAGCGAAACAACAAAGACATTTTAGAACAAAGGAATGAATACAGATGTGGATCACTATGTGTTGAATCTGAACATGTATGTTCTCTGTCACACACTGAAGATGAACTGATCTGACTCCACATCTCAAACCCGAGACATCTGAACAATGTTCACGTTAAAATCACATACAACTGTTACATAAACTAGATTTGTGTTTTCTGTTGGTTCTTCAAATAACGTGACATTATCACTGTCGACCACATTTTAAACATTCTTTGAACACGAGTCAAAAATAACACTCATGTCGTTACACAGATTTAAGTGATATACAGCCATATACAGCATATTAAACAGTTGGCTCAGGTTTGGACGCTCACAGTGCACTACACAGAGGATAGGGAGCCGTTCTGGACACATGAAAGTGACGGTCAGTTTGAAACTAAACTAAAAGATTCTTCTTCTTGCAGACTTTAGCTCAAATCCAGAATCAGGTCTATCTCCACAGCCCAGAGTCTCCTCCACACACAGAGAGCAGAAGTGTAGAGGTCACAGCATCATTAATGGGGCGTCACCTGCTGACCTCATCAAACCTGAGGACTCCAGCGCTGTGATAACACCACACTGATACACTTGTGTACTAATACATGCTCACACAAAGCAATAACAAAGAAACTGGAAAAACCTGGTGTTCAGCCCCAACCCAGCTGAGCTCTCACGCTAACACACTCTCGCACGCCAGTCTCACTGAGTGTCAGCCGCACCGCGCTCTCACGCAAGACCGACCACTTCCTACACGCTGTCACATACACACGATGTCCGGACGGACATCACGCAACGCTAACGAATCAATTAAGACATCAGATCTCCGACTGCATGCAAGTGCACTAGGCAGGTGTCTAGATCTTCAGCGTTGACCTGCCCCTAAAACCTGAAGAAAGCTTTAGAAAATGATATGGTGCATAAAGATTAACACATTCTGATGTGTGTTTGTGTTTATAACTATTATTCAGATTGTATGTAAATCAGCATAAACTCAAAAGTGTGATGCACAAATACTTCACACACACACACACAC
>CM017903.1:23940255-24035255 GCA_008369825.1 Triplophysa tibetana | reverse complement strand
GGTCAGAGCCGTTTCCAATCTCAAGAATCTTCAGCTCTCGTATGTCTATCACACTAGAAAGAGATCAAATTCATACTTATATCTCCATGCTGAAAGCTGAACTGTGTCCATAAACAAGTGTTCGGTCATTTCAACCGTGAATGCTGAAACAGGCACCACACCTGAAGGTGACCTCTGACACAAGGCAACGGACACCGTTATGAAGCGGCTGTCGGAGAGAGATGGTCTGTCTGTTGGGGTCCACCGCGGACACTTCGCCCTGGTACACACCTAAAGTGACCCCGCAGTCAAGGGACACCAAACAACCCAGCCATTCTTCAGCCATCAACTTGACCAAATCCTGAACACCAGACACAGGAAATGACATCATCATCTATGACAGACACATCACACAAGTATGTGTAAGAGTGTGGTGATGCTGTACATTTTCATAAACAGTGTAATTGGGGTTCCTTACAAAATGTACCACGGCATTACCATCTTATTCCAGTAATGGACCACAGTAGCACCCCAGAGGTGTTTTTCTAACGGAAAAACACCTCTGTGTGTCAGGGAGAACAGCGGGTGTTGTGTTTTCTTCGACTGTTCGTCTAAGTTTTTCTTTACTGCAGTACAACAAAGATTATTCACATCTGCTTCCAGCTTTATTGTGTGTTAGGTCTCGCTACAAAATGTTTATGTTGACTGTGTTTTTGTATACCTGAGTTTTCTGCTTGAAATAGCTCAGCGCGCGCTTGCTGTCAGTCGCTCGCGTCGCGCCTTGATGACATCACTGTCCGCGAACGTGACGTCTGCTGGAATGGTAATACAATTTATTTAATAAATTATTATTTTTGTACTTATTATTATTATACCTTATGTGGTTTTCCGTACATACATATGGTACTATATATTTTTTATATGCACAATGGTATTAATGTCTAAATTTACATTTAGCAGAGAGACCCACAATACCCTGCTACCATGTTTCGGTCATAGTATATTTGGACAGATATTTTTGTTTCTATTGTTAAATTCAAAGCACCTTAGATATAACATAAGGGATAATGTACAGGCAGCCGGTTGTTATCGCAGAAATAAGGGTCTTGTCACTGAAGAGGCTTTCGCGATAATTAACCGTCTGCTTGTACATTATCCCGCTTTTTACACGGCTACTTTCCACAAGAGAATAAAACTGGACATGAAATGTAAATTTGAACTTTTTTATGAGCTCATTTTTACCAAATGCAGACTTTCCGCTAGGAATAGCCGTTTACTTTCGGTTTTAAAGTAAGAAACGACGTTCAAATGTCACGGACGGGCAAATTGGTTTAATCATTTGTAAATATTAAAATATATATTTACATTTAATTACTCAAATCTGGGAATAACGAACCTGCAAATGTCGCGTCTGGCCAATCAGAATCAAGCATTCCAATTATAATCGTTATGATAATTATGATGTAGTTCAATGTGTTCACAGTTTGCAACATATAGGATTCAGTAATGTCAATAAATAACCAATAATCACAGAATAATCAAATCACGTGTTTCAGTTTTTATTGCTTAAAACACACAGTTAAAGCTGTGAGGAATTTTACATTTGCATTTAAAAACTTGTATTATTGATTTCGCAGTCATAAATAAGCTTAGCAAACACAATGCACCTGCTCACAGGATAAATGTGAGACATTCATTTTAAATGGAATTATTTTATACATGACAGCTTTAATCCTTCACATGTTCAAATCCTTCATTATACAGAAATCACTCCACAAAGAGTGTCAGGTAAATACAACAACAACAAATATATCCTTTCAAAACAGAAGGTTTTGAGGTCCTCTGGAGTAATTTTTGGTTTCCAGATCCTACATTAATAAAAAAACAGCAGTTTGTATAAATGTAACACACGGATGAGATAATAGCTGTATATTTACACGAAGATCACATTCTGGGTTCATACTCAGATATTAGAAAATAGCTTCAGTGTATGTCGTCCGGTAGACGCTCAGTAATATGAGGAATGTTTGTAAAGCTTATAACAGTAAAACAGCAGCTGAACGCGCAGAGCTCAGAGTTACTCTGCACTGTGAAGGCAAGCACGCATATTTTGTCTGCGCTGGGAATATCAATCTGCATGTGAAACAGAGACGTACATGATAGACAGCTCTGAAATGACTGAAGGAAAATGCACCAGAGCATCTTTCCAATATTCGGCACTGCCAGCATTTAATCAGACCAGAACCAGACCGGAATAAACCTCAACTCCGACGACACCTTCGGGATCACTCCCCCGCGCCGCTGAGCTGGAACCCCGGGAGCGGTGTGACGCGAAGCTGACAGCGCTTGTGCTTCATGGTCAGGCCGTACTCCGGTGTCATGTCCAGCATTTCACCCGGCATACTGCTGAACTTCAGTCTCTGGAGCAGGATGGCCAGGAACAGATAGACCTCAGAGCGTCCGATGGACTCGCCGATGCAGCGCCGCTTCCCCAAACCGAAGACCAACACCTTCTCGCCTTCTATCTTATTCAACTCGGTACCGTCAGCGCTGAGGAATCGATCGGGGTTAAAGGATGACGGGTCCTTCCACAGCTCTCTGCGGGTACAGAAACCAGATTTAGCTTGATTTTAAGAGCAGCCAGCGGGCCGGTGCATCACTGATAAAGTTACTTACGGGTCGTGATTGACGTGCCACTGGTTGACAAACACACAGGTGTCTTTGGGAATGAAGTATCCATTCAGCGATGTGTCTCTAGTGGTGCTGAAAGAGAAGAATATGAGCTTGATCATAACTGTCTGACGTGGTGTCATTCGTCTTCGAGGTTTTACGGTCACTCACCAGTGAGGAATAGTGAAGGGAAGGAAAGACGAATGCCTGAAGATCTCCAGAATGAACGCCTCCAGCAGCGGCGTGGCCGATCTGTCCGACAGACAAGGCGTGCGATCCGTTCCGATCTTCTCATCTGGAGACAACAATAAAACATCTTGAGTTTTGGAACACGACAGGCAGACACGGTGTGAGAGACAAAGACTTACTCAGCTCTCTGTGCAGCCGTTCCTGAATCTCAGGATACGCCACCAGATACACGACGGACCATGAGAGAGCCGTGCTGATGGTGTCGAAACCTGTGGACAACCACAAACACCGTTAACACACATCATACGTGCGACTCGCTCGCTTCACAACGCTTCTCCCGCACTCACCGGCTCCAAAGAGATCATTGACGATGCCCACGATCTTCTCATCGGAGACTTGAACGTTGGAGTTCTCGTCCAGTTTTCGGTCTTCACAGTGGTCGATAAGCAAATCCGTGATGTCACGGATGTTATTCTGAAACAGACGAGAAGACACAAGCGGTGAGCTTTGTGTGCACCGCCCAATGGCTGAGAACTCACGTTGGAAGGTCGCTCACCTTGTCGAAGGTGTCGTAATGTTCCTTCACGATCTTCTTCATGAAGCTGCTGAATCGAGCGTTGATGTCCAGGAATTTCTTCATCGTCTTGCTGGGCAGGAATCGCAGGAAAGGGATGAAGTCGGAGGGGTTGCCGCTGCCTACGACCTTTCCGAACTCGTCGCTCATGTTGACCAAACCCACTAGCTCCTCGTCGTCATGACTGTAGCGCCGGCCGAAACAGATTCCGCAGATGACGTTGGCCACAGACACCACGATGTGACGGAAGGGATCGAAGCTTC
Organism: Triplophysa tibetana; assembly: GCA_008369825.1. Classification (NCBI taxonomy): domain Eukaryota; kingdom Metazoa; phylum Chordata; class Actinopteri; order Cypriniformes; family Nemacheilidae; genus Triplophysa; species Triplophysa tibetana. Next base: position 24,031,580 of record CM017903.1, on the reverse strand, counting down.
CCGCGCTCTTCATGACGCTGTGAAGTCTGTCGATCAGATACAGACCCTCTTTGCTGATGTGTTCCTCCAGAGCACACGAATACGCCGAGGTTTCGGCCGGCACCGTGGAGAAGGATCTCAGGGCGCTGAGCGCCAGCTTGCGGCGGGCACGCCACACGCCCACCTGGTCCGTGCTGAAGGCCAGACTTTTGCCGTCGCTGACGAACCGCATGCTGTACAGGTCAGGTCGACCGGCGAAGTCTTCGCCCTGTTTGATGAGAGCCTGACGGATCACCTCGTTCCCGCTGAGCACCACCACGGGACGCATGCCGATCTGGATTTGGAAGACGGAGCCGTAGCACGTGCTCATGGCGGTTAGGCTGAGATGCGGGTTGTTTCCCAATTCCAGCAGGTTGCCGATGATGGGGAGGGGCTTTGGGCCCGGCAGCTTCTGAAGACCCTCTGGAATCTTGGCGCGCGTCAGGCGCATGAGGAGATACACCACACATATGGTTATAATGGCCACGAGACTCTCCGACACAGAGATTGGGCCCAGAACAGGCAGAACCGTCAAAGGCATTCTTTTGTTCCCAACGTCAATCTTTCCTCCTGCAGACGGTGAACAGATTACCTGCTCAAAACAGAGGAAAGGTAAATAAGACGAGATAATAACACGAGAGATAGAGATAGAGAGAGATAGCATGAGTGAGAGAGAAAGAAAGAGGGAGAGAGAGAGAGAGCATGCAGTAACATTTCTTGGATGGGTGATAGGCTACTGAGAAAGGTGTGTCTTCTGTAACCTGTTCTGCTTTTTTTGCATTGCATGAACACTGTTGCATGAACACGTTCATAAATGCAACACAGCTATTAACAGTTTTGCATTAAAGCATTGCACACTGGTTGGTTATTTTTATGTTCGCAAAATTAATTAATGATAAACCACACATGAAGCAGTCAGTATCAAGGGCGCGCACACACACAGGCACACACACACACACACATGTATGTTTTATTATCTCCTTGGGGACAGTCCATAGGTGTAATGAGTTGTATACTTCACAAACTGTATATTTTATTCCCTAACCCGACCCCCTAAACCTAAAGATAAAAAAAATTGCATTTTTAGATTTTCTAAAATTATCGTTCTGCACATTTATAAGCTTTTGTGCATGTGAGGACCTCAATTTTGGTCCCCATAGTGACACGAGTCCCCATGAGTTGGTGTGCATTCAGGTTTTGGTCCCCACTAACATATAAAACCAAGTATACACACACACACTTCATTCAGAAAAAGTGCAATGCAAGACACTGACATATGCAATGCATTTAAAAGAAAGTGCATACATTATCCTAAATGCTAAAAAGAGCATGCACAGCAGCCAACAAATAAGTGATTATTTCTTTGTTTTTTAAAAGTCAGTAGAAAAAGAAAAATTCAAGATATAATTCAAACATTTATATCTAAAACATTCTATGTTAAAATGATCATGCAGTAAATAAAAGATGTTACACAGAATTTAGAAATGTAAGAGAAAAGCTCTCACAACTGAAATATGAGTTACAATGTTTAATGTAAAATGTTAAACTAATGCTTCACATAACTTGAACATGAATGAATTGATCAAAATCATTATGAATGAAAGTATTGATATCAAGCTCACCTCGAGTACAGTGAGGAAGAAATGCGTTCTTCTGCTGAATCTGTCTTTCCAAAGTCAATTATCTCAAGACAGAGAAGTGTTGCTGTATTCCAGGACATACATCTTATATACACAAGAGCTCGACGCGATTGGCTGGTCCCTGTGTGACGTCAGAGGGATGGGAAGATCTGCATGCCTTTTTGTGAATGAGTTTATAACTGCAAATAATCTCAGCATTACTAATCTCACCAGTACAGGCATACAGTCATAAACATCAAAAAATATTTTTTAATGCAGAATTAAAATGGAGGTAATGTAAAAAAAACTACCTAAAACACTTAAATACACTTAAAACAATGTAGATAATATAATGATAATTTATGATAATGTTTAGCTGTTAAAAAATAACACAATCTTTTTTTTCTCTTTTTAATCTTTTCTTATTTTTCGTGTGAGTCGATCATTTATGAGACAGAAAACACTGCAGACAGACGTAAGTCAAACATAAATCATTTTGATAGTTTAAGCAGTCATGCACATGAAGTAAAGCTGTTTATTGCAACACATCTGACCATTTCTTTCATATTTATCCAAGAATTAATCGACGTACGAATTTTTTTGCATTGATTTGTAGGGTCATGTTCCACCTGGCACGCGCTCGTAACTCATTAAGCAACAGGTAAGCATCGCGTGCAAAGGTGTGTGTGTTTCAGAGCCCCATAGATTCCTTCATAAATTGTTCGCATACATCTGGATATTCAGAATGAGTTTACTCTCTATATGTTTTGTTTTTGTAAGGTTGCATTGAACTCAAACTTATTTTGTTTTGTGGGCCGTTTTCCTTTGGAGGCACCTCGTAACCTCAGACTGTTATCACGCTTCAAGACACGCCACGATAAACTCTTCAAACGCATCGCGTGCGTGCACCTGTAGCGCGGGTTAAAGATTGGCCACGTTGCGTGAGAGCGCGAGCGCACCGCTTCCCTGAGCCGCGCGCGAGGATGCTGAGGGGAGGGGGACTTTTGAGTTCACACACTTCGAAAGCTGAAAGAAGAAAAGAGATCACGCATTTCTATTTATTCCATGCGTGCACATGTACCAGTGACCTAAATGAAGGATTGAAAAAGCTTTACTTTTCATTTCTTTCCTGTATGAGATATCATGTGCGCGCTGCATGTAATACAATGCCAGGGACACTTTGCAGAAGGCCTGACATCTCATTTTATTTTTGGGGTGAAAAGGAAAGTGATTAGATCAGCTGGAGTCACTCTCCTTCAATCGAATGATTAACTTTAACGTTCACACAACAATCCATTCATGCACTTTAATTTATAATCAGCACATAACTTCAATGAACATCATTAAGAGTCCGAACCGACCATTCAGATCAGTCCAACTACAACATGAAGGCTGTGACTTCGTTTAGATGGTATGCTAAGATAGAGCATTTAGCTAGTTTATTAATAATTAATAATAATAATAATGAGAAATTTGTTTAAATTCATATGAACTTAAATGACAACTATGGATAGTTCGCGTATTAGATGTTGCTTTACTGCTCATTTTAATGGGATGATAGTCATGGAAGTTTACAAGACACTGAAATGACCTATTAACAGTCTTTTAGCCAATGATTTGTTCTGGTGTCCTGGTCGGACTCATTTAACTGTTCGTTACACCACAATGTGCAATCCATTCTCCAAAGTTCACAATAAGAGAGGAACTCACACGATGAAGCCAATGGAGTAAATGATGGTTTTGCGTGGATTGTAAATGTTTTGCAATGTTCTGCACATCAACCAACTTTAGCTGAAATAGACAAGATAATCCAAACCAAACACACATTCACATTAGTGGAAAACTACATACAATCCATTTGATTAAGCTACATCCAGTCCAATGACAGAGCGCTCTTCTGTTGCCATCTTCCTGTCTGGCAGGAAACAAAATAAAAATAGTTTAGAATTTTGGGATTGTTTAATAAAAATATTTTTAGCCGTTTCTCGGGTTTGCTACAATAAACAATACAAACAGCATGTCCAAAAGAACACACATGACTAAGAGGAATATAGACAATAAGAAAAACAAGCCTGTAGATTCTGAAAAGCTTCTTGTGTTTTTGGAAGGCAAGATAAATTCAACACAGGGTCTTAAATAGCATGAATTACCCGATAATTATTTTATATTGTCATTTTCAGATTTTTAAAATTATACAATAAATCTAACATAGGACAATCTAATAACTAACGACAGGTGAAGCTGTTAAATAAGCACGATTTACATTCACATTCAGTGTATTTAACACGGGAATGTTGCAAAGGATACATTTAACTGATCTAAAGTTTTATCTGTTGACATAATCGTTTGGTGAAGTATTGAAGTATTTTCTAAATCTCATGACTTCATATCACAGCGTCCATCAAATGCACTTCATCGGGCCAGATTCACTGGTTTCACTGTATTTGTTTTGGAAAAGTTTATATGAGGGAAATCTATGAGGAGAGAAATATTTCAGGGACATCTATTGTAGTGACACCTCCTCATTTGTTTGGTTTTTGACTTTCTTCTTCGCACACAAATTTTTCCTTTTAACGTTTTCTATTGAAATGTAAAGAAACCAAATCAATTGCAAAACAAATAATTTGTTTTTATGTTGTATAATTGTCACTTGCTACATATAACAAAGATAAGAAATGAGGGTAATGTGATAATATTGCACACTAGAGAGTATATACTGCTATGGCAAAAATGCCATTGGGCGTCCACTGTCACAAGCATTCTCTCTCTCTCTCTCTCTCTCTCTCTCTCTCTCTCTCTCTCTCTCTCTCTCTCTCTCTCTCTCTCTCTCTCTCTGATTGTGTGTGTGTGACAGAGAGAGAGTGCGTGTTCGCGTGAGAAGGGTGGGAGGGGTGGGCTCGGTCTTCAGGACAATCCTAATCTGCTCAGTTAGTCACGCGAAGGCGGCAGCGGCTCTTTTCTGGGATTTCTGTGCCGTGAATGACACGAAGCTTTAGTTGTTTAGCAGATATGCGGTCGGTCGAGTCTCACACCGCAAACTCACGAAAACTCTTTATCCGCCTAAACGGGCGCTCGTGCACTACCCTCGCGTGTAAACTGGGAGTTGCGACGCTTCGAGATTAAACGCGTGAATCACCATAAATCCAGAAGCAACCGGCGTGATGAAATGCATTTAACACTTAATATCACTTCATTAGATAATGATGTTTAAAACTCGTTTCAGTCATTATAAAGACGTCACGAGCACTTACAACAAACTGTTTCAAAAAAGTTTGTTGGGTTTGAATTGATGATCTAAATTACAGAGAAAACAGTGTGTTTAATGTGATGAAGTAAACCAGTGATAACAGACGAAAACCTGGAATCATTTCCTTGCAGTTATTTTCATATCTATTACAATGACAGTCAACCAACATAAGACTTGATTTTGGGGCCACTGTCCTTCAAATCATAAAAACTCACAGCACTTCTCAGATCATTCTACTAAAGCTTTTGCGTTATTTATGGTGTTTTGGGTAAATTACTCTGAAAAAGAAAATAATTACTATTTACTAATAACATATTCAATAGTGTAATTAGATTACTGTACAAATGACTCTCTCCTAACAGTATTTAATAACTTCTTACTAATGACTTTCTATATATTACATCAACTTTTATTAGTTCAGTGATTCAAGGATAGACACGAAACGGCTCTTAATTCATTCAAAAAAATGATATAAAACTACATAAAGTATTCTTATTAACTGCCTAAAGTATTACAAATGTGAGAATTATATCTTAAAACACAGATTTTAAAATTAGACTTAACATTTTAAAATCCACTATTGCACAACATTACACAAACTATTTAGTTTAATTACATAAAAAGTAACTGTAATTAAATTGCGTTTGTAAAAATAAGAGTGATCCCTAACTTGGGGAAAGTAATTAAATTACAGTAACTCATTACTTAGTAACTAGTGACACCCAACAGGTTATTTACATGCAAAACGCTGCAGTTTTTATAGAACGCATCAGTTTCCAAACGCTTGCACGTGGCACGCTCCATTAGTAACTGAAGTGCCTGGAGAAATAACTGCACTTAGTGAGAAAAAATGAGTTAAAATCAGAACAGGAAAAAAGGAAGGAGATAAAACATTTTAACACTTGAGCAGTAATGTAGCATGAAGACGTTGCGTGTTTGCTGTGGGTTTGGAGCCACTATATCAGTGTCACGGGACAAACAAAGACAGTCGGAGTAATGTGTTTGCCTTCAGCACTTAAACTCCACAGGAATCTATCACACGAGATGAGAGAGTGGCCTTAGCTTCATCACGCTACACTACAGCATCACCTGTGGGATATTATATGACTGATGATGCGATCTGAAACTGCTTCCGGTGAATGTGCTTGTTGTCGTGCATGTGTTTATATCTGTGTGTGTTGTGTGCAGGGTTCAGCGCGAGGGCCCGTCAGTGTTTGTGTGTTTGTGGCTGGGAACAGCTCTGAATGGGGCGCGAGAGGTTTTGAAGTGTCATGTTTGAAGTACTGCATGGGAAAACACTGCGCCTGCACGCAGTCTGGGTCCAGAAAGACTGATGTGCTGTGATGTTCTGCCACCTGTAACTGCACACCTGTAATTACTTGCCTGCTTTTTTCTTACGCGGAACAAATGCATCCTGGTGTGTGCAAAACTCCTCTGCTTTCTTTCACAGCAGTATTTTATTAAATGTATCTTTGAATCTATCAGATTTGAGTTTGATTTGTCCTCTGGTGTCTATGCTCTTGTTTGTGAGTTACGTGTACTTGAGCCCTCATGACTACAGCTGGTTCGGGGTTTGCATGTGCAATCTTCTCAGACTCTCAGATCATTGAGTCAGGAGTCGGTGTGTCTGGCCGGAGACCTCGCGTGTGGCCTCGGCGGCCCGTCTTAATGGGATTAGGAGTGACTGAGGCTCATGACACTAGAGGTTGTGACCCGCTGCTCACCGAAACACTTCACCTGCGGCCAAACAACCAGAGGTCACGCATGAATGACACGTTACAAACTCACCTGAGCTGCCATCTGTCCTTCACAGTTATGCAGATTTTATGAGGAAAAAAAGAGAGAAAACAAAACAGAAATGGGTAGAAAAATACCCCAAAATTCAATATAATGTTTGAAACTTTTGCAGGCGCTCTGACTAAAGTGAGTAAACTGAGTGATGGCGAAAAATAATAATAATTGTGATTATCAAGATTTTAACACGATGACTACAAATATGGTTTTACGTTATATGATTTGTATCTTGTGTGACTGTAATGAACAAGCCTTTTCCAGTCTTTTCTGTTAGACCCGTTTGCAAAATCCGATATCATAGTTGAATTTTTTGACAATTGTCTATTATTTTTGTTATATTTTTGTTATTATTATGAGGCTTTCATTTTTCATGTCTAGATCGTAAATGCCGTAAAAAACTACACAGAATGCATCCTTCCCGCGGGGATCAATGCAGGTCATTCATATCCATCAGTATTTGTGTCGAGAGCGCGAGCGTGAGAATGCAGGTGATGATTGAAGATCAAAGCGGAGCAGCTCGCGCATGCGCACTGGAGTGTCACCTTCCGGCCGCCGATGTGCTCGGGTTCGAGAGATCGCGGGTCTCGGGACAATAGTTGCGTGCGGAAACCCGAATCGGCCATCAATCACCTCATGCACGACTTCTGCTGACTCACAAAAAACATGAACGCGCAGAAGGGAAAGCAGTCATTTAACAGCTTCACACGCAACACAAATCACACACACAGGCGTTGCCTACCACATACCTTTCAATATACGGATATATTTAAAAACACGCATATCTAAATTAAATAATAGCATATACAGCCTAAATAAAATGAACAGTCACAGCGGTGGGGCATTAATCATATTTTTTTATATCTTTAAATGAAAGGCATTAAACAACGCACGCAAAAGAAAGTTGGGTCAAGTTTAGCTTAGTTTTGAATGACATTGTTTTGCAGAGTTAAACACACGCACACACCCCTCTGAGTTCGAACCCTGAACACTGTGCTGGTTAATCATCGCGTGCAGACTGTGTTTGCTCGCGCTGTGCCAGGGGTCAGTCAGGGGGGTGGAGGTGGACGGTCAACCATTTATCAAAACAATCACCACAGACACGCTACTGTTGTGTAAATAGCTGAGTTGGCTGAGATTTACACATTTTGTTCCTGTCCTTTAAAAGGCGCTGGTTTAATAAGAATGATATTTTTAGATTCGTCTCGTGGCCTCTTGTGCTCGACGAAACATAATAATAATGAACTTTTTTCATTTTTCGAAATACTAGACTAAAAAATAATCAATAATGAGGGCTTGTTTTGAAGTGAACCACTCCTTTATGTAGGTGAATGTTTTCATATTTTTCACATTGTTGCATTATATATCAGAATAATAGTATACTACAATATTTAATTGAATTCAACTTTTACTGACACTTTACTCTGTTTGGCACGTTTCACGTCACATATAAAGTAGCCTACCCACGTAAATGCACGATAAATGTCAGTGTTTTTCTTAGAGACTGCGCGTGCATGAAAGGGTCATTCATTAGGCCAATGTGTTAGTGCAAGATCTTCCTTAATTCTCTTTTTTACTCCATTTTAAAAGGCGTGTGGTCTCGTTCTCTTCGCGTGAGTGGACAAATGTGGGGTCATGGTTGAGTACGCACGCGCAGTCGGGCCACATATCACTTCATTAATGATAAACATTCCCTACCTGTCCAGCCGGCGACATGGACACCTTAAAGCTCCAGTATGTAATAATTTTGTAATAAAATTTCAGAAAATAACTTGCACAGTGTGATATATTTCCTCCAGTTGTGTACTTACAATATTTCAAAAGTCTCTAAAGATTTTTTATTTCAGAGAAATTCCGATTTTAAATAACTGGCCGTCCCGGAAAAGAAATGTCGCCTCTCAGTGACGCAATGTCCGCTCCATACTTTGTTCCGGTGTAGACCAGAATATCACATGGTCAAATGCGGAAGTGGTTGTTATGGATCACGCATTTAAAACGACATCTCCCATCGTCACCTGCTTCATAGCGTCATCAAGCTTCGCCTTTGTTATTGTTGGAAATGCGCCCTCTTGTGGTCAAATACCAAGGTTACATACTGGAGCTTTAATGTGACGTCACTAATTTCCGGTAAGGTCTGAGATGCATTGTGGGATTTTTAGGGAGCAAGGCTTCAGTCAGTGCAATGTTATGATTCTGAGATTAAGAGCGAGATGAAGCCCCATTCAAACCTTAAAACACAATGGCCCTCATTCATGAATCATTCGTATATATGTGTAGGTTTCGAGCAATCTGCGCGTAAAAACGGACCTTCACGAAAACGTTCCTCCGGATTCACAAATACTTTAAGTGCTTGCATGTTAATGAATTCCAATCACTCGTAAACAGGGCGCGCGTGCACGCTCGCTCATAATTAACATAATCTCCGCCTCTGCACTGTCTACAGAAACCCAAATTACGTATCTAGGAATGCTGGAATCCTCTGGACTTCTCTCTCTGGTTTGGCAACATTATTGCATGAATGCATAACAGGCTATATGCTTATCAATAAGTTAATGAAACTGTGTCCACCAAGGCGCTTTCGGCCAGCTGAAATAATAAATCCTGGTGCTCTTCTGATAATGACCAGCTGGTGGCGCTTGAGAGCGCTTTGGAAGCACTTCGCGTTTTCCGCAGACGGTTACATGCAGTGTTGACTTTTTTTTTGAGTAATCCCTTACTTTACTTTTCAAAGGGAAAGTAATTTAATTACACTTAGTAGTTACACACAACACTGGTTACGTGTTACGATAGTGTCTTATTTTAAATGTGACTGAATAGACTGCTATTAAAATGCAGTAACCAGCAATATACATTTTTCTTTTGTTCTGTATGATGGTTGGTTAATGTAGAGTTTGACAACAGTGGAAAAAAAGGTCAGTGGCGAGCTCTGAGTTTACCCAAAGTTAAAGAGTAAAAAATAGAAAAAGACACGGCAAAAGAACTATCGTTGGCTCTTTCAGTGAAGGATTATTATGATAAACACTGTTTGTCTAAAAGAATACAGAACGTTGAAATATTTTACGCACCATTTATTCGTGGCATGGAGCAGGTGTCAATTCCTTTCCAACTAACAAAATTTACGCCAAAACGAATTTACGAATGATTTACACAAAACATCATTTTGCTCGAGTTTCATGAATAAGGCCCATATTCTTGGACATAAGAAATTGCAAAGATAAAAAAATTACAATATAGAACAAAACACAATACCGGAGGTCACTCTGCCTAAGAGAGAACCATGAAATAAAAAATAAACAGAATTCACAGTATGATGAAGATAACTCTAAAGGGACAAGTAAAGTATAGTCTATATAATATGTGACCCTGGACAACAAAACCAGTTTTACGAGTCAATATTTAAAAATTGAGAATTTTACATAATCTGAAAGCTGAATAAATACGATTTATATTGACCCGTGAGTTGTTAGAATGTGACAATATCTGGCTGAGATGCAACCGTTTAAAACGTGGAGTTGGTGTCCTAGTGGGTTAAACCACTGAACTGGTAAATCAAAAGGTTTCTGGTTGGATCCCAGCAGCCACCACCAGTGTGTCCTTGAGCAAGACTCTTTACTCCATGTTGCTCCAGGGGGATTGTCCCTGTAATAAGTGCACTGTAAGTCGCTTTGGATAAAAGCGTCTGCCAAATGACTAAATGTAAATGTAAATGTAAATGTAAAACTCTGGAATCTAAGGGTGCAAAAAATCTAAATATTGAGAAAATGGGCTTTGAAGTTGTGAATTAGAGGCACTGTGGTAGGACATCCACTCACAAAAATAAAGTTTTTATATATTGAAGGTTGGAAATTGACAAAATATCTTCATGGAACATGATCTTTACTTAATATCCTAATGTTTTTTGGCATAAAAGAAAAATCGCTAATTTTGACCCATACAATGTATTTTTGTCTTTTACTGAAAATGTTCCTGTGCACCTTAAGACTGGTTTTGTGATCATGGGTCACACATATCTAAATAGTACTTCATGTTTTATAACTGAGCCATGTTGTCTGCATACCGGTGTTGATGTGGGATTTCAGCCAGATTCTTCAGGGTCTCGAGAGGACAATGTAGCGGGCATCTCGCGACACGGCCCGTGTTTTTATTGGCTGGTACCCAGACCCCGTCTCAGCAGGGCATGTTGAGTAACTCACTGAACCCCATTCAATCACAACAAACCCATCGCTCTGCCTCATATGGGATGTTCTTATTCACACTTCTGCTTATGTGTGTGTGTGTGTGTGTGAGCTCAGGCTCTAGATGCATTTATATGAATCAACTGAAGCGCAGAGTAAATGACAATGACTTGTATTCTGATGTTTCCTCCTCAGTTTTATTTGTAAGGAAACGAGCTGAGAATGTGTCTGTTCCAGTCAGGAAACATTGTGAAGTGCTTTCGTGTTTATAATATTACAGCACATTGTTTATGTGTTTATTGTGTCAACTTGCAGACGAACATGATGATTGATCAACGATTGTAATAACTTCAAAAGATTTCCCGTTGTTCTCGTGCAGGTTTACACATGCATCCTGATGTCTAATAACTGTAATTCGTGCAGGATTTTACAAGACTGTAGATCAAAATAATAGCGAAATTAGTCGACACAAATCCTGAATAAACGTTTTTCTATAACTAAATAGTGTTTTTGAATCTCACCATAGTAGACATTAAAGAACACTACAGTATTAACTGCAGTTAAACAATTCACGTGTTTTATACTACAGAACACTACAGTATAGTGCACATAAACAAACTATTAGTATAAGTATACTGTACTATTTTATCAAGTGGGATTATACGTTCTTTAGTTTCTGTCATGTGCGTTTGTTGAAATATATCAATTTAGTAATCCCGCCGCGCAAAAACAGATCAATGTGCAGCTTGAAGATTTTCCTGAGAATAATGTCAGTTGTGTATAAACTGTTGTCACCGCGGGCTGACGCTCTTCACTGACGGATGGCAGAGAGCCACAGACGGCACACAGACTCTCATCGTCTCAGCTCTTCATCATCTCCGTCTGTTCTTGTTCATATTCACACAAACATTTAACGTCTAGCAATTAAACCCTGTGCCAAACTTTATGTGAGAAAAAAATCACAACAGTTTCATAACAGACGGATCATCTGAGGTCCTGGACGAGATATTTAGCTTTGTGCTGTTGAGACTCATCAGTGTGTGTGTGTGTGTGTGTGACAGAAATGTGCTGTCACCTCCATTGACCTGTCAATCAAACTCCAACTGCTGATTTCACATCGACTCTTTTCCAAAAAGAAACTGAGCAACGGCCAGCTGCCAATAAAGCTCGACTTGAATTTATAAACACAAATAGCCTTAAACCATACCAGCTCCCGTTCAGCCGAGGCCTGTGGCCTATAAGAACAGAAGAGACGCTGAGATTTATTATCTGGTCCCTTTGATGTGTGGAAGTTCTGTGAATGGGAACACAAATCCCACAGCTCACACACCTCACGACATCACAGACACTTGAGATCTTCAGATACGGGCCTGAAGAAAAAACACATTATCAGCTGGAAAATGTCATTGTGTGTTTTCTGTCGGAATTATTGAATAGGTATGTTAGAAATGTCCTGATACAGAATGTGTGGTGTAGTGTTGCTCATCGAGGGTGTGGTGAGGTCCATCCGCTCGCCTTGTTTCTCTCACCCAATGTAAAGAAATGCATTGAGAAAATGTGCAGGAATTCTGCATCACACATATACAAAAACATACACATGATCCCCTATTCGTGTTGTAAAGGTCATTTAAAATCAATAACGTTTAACAATTACTCAATATGAATACTCTGTTCTCAGCGATGCCACAGAAGAACCATTTTTGGCTCGACAAGAATCATTAAGTCAAAGTTTCTTCAAGGAAGCATCAGTTTTCTTACCTTTGTATCATCTGAAGAACCTTTTCCCCCACAAAGAACCTTCTGGGATGTTAACGGAACCGTTTAGACAAAAATGGTTCATCAAGGACAGTGTTGGGTAAGTTTCCCTGAAAAGTAATTAATTACTAATTACTAGTTACAAATTCAATAGAATAATTACTGTACAAATGACTCTCTCCAGAAAGTATTTAATGACTATAACTAATGACTCTATATCTTTCATAAACCTGGTTTACTTAAATGATTCAAGAATAGACATGAAACGACTCTTAATTCATTTATATAAATCTACATAAAGTACTTGTATTACAAACGTGAGGCTAATACATTATTGCGTGCATTTTTAAGTTAGATTTTGAATTTTAAGGTCAATTCCCCTATTGTATACATTACACAGTATTTAACGTTTTCTCAGGTTCTGTCAAAGTAAAGAATGTTCAAAGGCTGTCGAGATCAAAAAGAGACAAACTCTTCATTTTGTTCATATTCTGAAGAAGAAATACACAGAATGCGAAAGATATTTCCTGAGTTATACGTCTGAGGAATGACTGTCAGCGAGTGGCGTTCTGTTAAAGAAAGAGAGGCAGACAGGTTTAAAATAACAATTGCTTGTTTTTTTATCATATTTTAGTTGTTGAATCATGCAGATGATCGTCTGTTATGAAACGGTTCATTTGATGCCATGATCTCATGTTTTACTGAGTAAACCTGTACTTTCACCAGAGCGCCCGTGAGTCAGACAGAACACAACACGCCACTTACATCACATTTCTCTGAAGTCCTTTGCACAGAGGTTTGCACAAAATATTCAAAGAAAAAAACCTGAGGACACGTTGTTCCTTTCTGCAGTCGTCCTCACGCTGAGCGTGTTTAGGTGGATCCTTCAGGTTAAAAAAAAGCGTGTCATGAGATTTATTAGAACTTCAAAGAGACGACTGACTGAACAATGACACGCCCACTGGAACACAGCCTCTCTCTCTCTTTCTCTCTCTTTCTTATTTTTGTGAATGACAAAGCTAGTGATTGACAGCAGCGCTGTCTCTCTTTCATGGCTTGCTCTTACACAGAACACATGATGTTTTTTTGTAAAACTCGTCTCAACATGGCTTCTAAAGAAGAACTGACACAATATTACAAAGACAAAATCTCTGAATAAATAAAACTCAAGTACATTCTCTTGTTCAGACAACAAACGCGAGGTTATCCAGATGCACTGAAAACACAGAATGCAGACGTGACACAGTCTACTGAATCCTTATGTTCACCTCTACACATGATCTTTCATATTACATCATAACAAGAAATGTTAATAGTGATTATAGTTCTTATGTTCACACATCCGTTTGAAAAATACAGCAGTATACTTTACTTAATCGACTGTATTTACTACAGCAGTAAAGTTTGTGAGAACTTCAGTGTTTTTGAACATACTCATAGTAATATTAAAGTGTAATGTGATGTTGTACTGTAGCAGATGAATTGATTTATACTAGGAAGGGCCAAAAGTGAAACGTCAGATGATCCAGTCAGGTCTGTGTTTTTTTCTTGATTCACACATAACTGTACATACAGATGTTTTGATGCAAAGCAACAAGCAGTACATTCATGCCATACATTCATCAGCACGTGTGTTCTCTGAGGGATGAACCCGTGACACAACACACTATATACCATCACTGAATCAAAGCAGGAGACGTTGAGATGTTATCTGTACATGTCCACATCTTCAGACGTGTGTGTGTGTTTGTTTTTTTGATTCTCTTCTATTTTTACCAAGCAGCTGTATGTGATGTTGAATATGGAACCGGACGCAGGTGCTCAGTGTTACCTGTGTGTTTGGGAAGTGATGCCTATCAGCAGGTGCCCACGCATTCCCTGAAAGATTGTTGGGGGAATTTGGTTTGTAGTGTCGTTTCATCATCCGTCACAGAAAACACAAACCCTGCGGCTCTTTATGTGCTGTTTGATGCATGAACTTCCTTCATGTCAACAAATCATACACGCGTGTGCGTTGGGAGTTTTTGGGGAGTTTTTCGAGTTTTAATGCAGAAGTGCTTCAGTGAGGTTCTTACTTACAAAACCAGTCGTGAGGAGCACGAGAATGTTTGCGTGGGTCGCAATGATCCATTTCTCTTTTATGCCAAAAAACTTTAGGATATTACGTGAAGATCATGTTCCATGAAGATACTTCGTGGATTTCCTACAGTCTATATTTTACAACTTTATTTTTGTGAGTAATATGATGTGCTGAGGCCTTCTATTGGAAAATATTAAAGGCCGTTTTCTCAGTATTTAGATTTTTTACACCCTCAGATTCCAGAGTTTTAAATAGATGTACCTCGACCAAATATTGTCCTATCCTAACAAACCATACATCAAATATCAACACACAACGCTGGTCTTGTTGTCACATACTTTACTTCACGTTCTTTCTCACTGAACTGTATTCACAGTTTATTATTGCATTCATGCAATTCTTATTTTTAGACAGAAACATATAAAGGCAGGAGAAATAGACACTTAGCTCAGCTTGACTGGACTAATGCTGGAAAGAAGTGAATGATTACATCAGAGACGTGTGACCGTCCGGTGCAGTAGTTCAGAATGCAACAGATTCTAAAAGCAAATGAAATCCTATAAGAGCAATTATATATGTCAGAACATGAAACCAAGAACAAATATTAGAACAGAAAAGATCCAAACTACATATAAAGAATATTGACAATACCGTACGTGTCAACCTGAAGCGATTGCTCTGTGATGATATCTTGAGGTTTTGGCACAGATGAAATCCCAGCAGAGTCGGAGCATTCTCCCGTGGCGCTCGGTCACGGCTATCTTTACTT
The DNA here is from genome assembly GCA_008369825.1 of Triplophysa tibetana. Taxonomy (NCBI): domain Eukaryota; kingdom Metazoa; phylum Chordata; class Actinopteri; order Cypriniformes; family Nemacheilidae; genus Triplophysa; species Triplophysa tibetana. The sequence goes on along the minus strand of CM017903.1, from coordinate 24,016,126 downwards.
TAGATTGAGATTCTTGCATAACTTCTGTTGTCCATAAATACACTGACAAACTCTTTCTACACCAGACAAGAGCTTAGGTCACGATGGGCCGATGCAAACTGAAATGTTTCTCACAGACCAAATAAACGAATGTGTGTTCACTCTATTTTTATAATATTTATATTTCTGCCGTAAATATATAAATGAAACAAGATGAGTGTGAGCGTACATCATACATTTTCTTTCATTTATAATCACTGGATTGACATTATATTCTCTGTCACACCTATACCGTGATTTCTGAAGTGAGAGTCTTACGGTCTGTTTTCATTAATTTGGACAAAATTCATCCAATATCACCTGGGGCAGACTGACCGGTGGGACATTCTGTCAAAGTCCAGAACGCCCGTGACCAGGGACCGACTGGCCATCTGGAGCACCGGAACTTTTCCCGCTGGGCCGCTAAGGTATGGTGGCAGAATGGACGCTTCGGCCAGACAGACGGACGTATTACAAACGCAAAAGCATGCAACACGAGTTTGACACATATGCATGTAACGCAATGACACGTAACATACAACAAGTCAACAGAAGTGGTGGAGGGCTGATGCCCTCAAACACACACCCCATTTCCCCCCATCGACAGAAATGGTGGAGAGCCGGTGTGGGCCGAATAATTCATGGCTGATTTTGCGTCCGAGTCCGCCCCTGAATATGACCTACAACACCAGAGCATCACCGTCAATTAAACTGACATGTTCATGCTAAAGATAAATACTTGTGTTGCATTCTATATGGCAAACGCTGTGAAACTGTATGCTGTGTGTGAGAGAAAAGAGAGGGAGAATAATGACTGATCTACGTCAGATGTGAGGGGGTTCATCTCTATTAAAACAGCCCTCGGGCGGCAGACAGGAGGGTTACAGATAGGCCTGTCAAGAGTTTATATCATCGGATTAAGATATCCATAAACACAATGATTATATTGGTCTGATGGTGTTACACAAAGAAACGACATTGCACGGGTTATGAGTACTTTTGAAGAAATCCAAGCGGAGCAAAGCTCCTGTCATAAACTTTCTGCAGGATCACATCACTTCACCAACACATCATCACACACATCTATGAGGACATTCCTCAGTTTTATACACAGCTATAGCTACATGAAACCTTTAAGGATTCTTTTGCTTGCATTTTTCAAACTTTTGGGCACACATTTCTCCAAAATATAGTGAAATGGGTGCACGCGCAGTAGTAAACAAAAGCTGTTGCAAGTCTCTGCAAGTGGATTGTTAACAGTCTGACATGTTATTTCTGCATCTCTTTTTTGGCTGGAATAAATCAAACACTCTCCACTTCTGTGACACCTACTTGGATGGCGTTCGTGTGGAATAATCTGCTGTGCGCGCGCAAATGATACAACACGCCACGACATGCGCATGCAACTGTCATGACATTAAAACGCTTCCTGTTCTGTCTTTATATAAACATCGCCTTTCTGTCGTTTAATGTAATGTGAGACCTGCAGTCCTTGTGACTCACATGCTTCTATTCTCATGCATCGCGGAGCAACGCGTCCTGTGCGAATCGTTGCACACGCGCAAGCATCCCGACACCTGACGATGCCATCAGAGTAATCTATAAACTGTGACATACAACACCTGAGATCAACACACATTGAAAATGTTAACACAACAAAACTCACATCTAACAGAAGAGAAAATGTAAGTGGGTTAAAGAGAAATCAGAATAATGTGAATCTGCACTGGTCAAGTGATGACGATGATGCTGTAAGTCTGGTCTGATGCTGTTCTTATGAACATATGAGGATGATTGACTCATTGAGGTTAGAGGTGAATGACCAGCAGAGACACTTTTGAACTTTGTTAGTTGTTTTTCAGAGTGATGATTAACAGACCTTAACGCAGCAAAATCTCTTTTTCAGGAATATCATCTCAATATAAAAACCAGCAAACAGTCTGGAGGTCAACCAGATTGAAAATTGACTCAAAGAATGAAGTCAATAAGAGGAGGAGCCAGAAAGTTTTATTTTTGATTTTTGTTATGATTAATTTTTCCCCCTACTTCCCGGGGACGCCCCTGTCGTGAAGGCTGTCAGGTGGAGGGTCATTAGAAACAGGAGCACTGACACCCCCGCGGGCGACTCTCCCGCACACCTGTCCGTCCGGTTCTGCACGCCACACGAGAGAGAGAGGAAGTGAAGGTGTTTGATCTTAGCCCAAGGCTAAGAGAGTTTAGACAGAGTTGTGATCACTCAGTACAAACTTTCCTTCTCTGTCCTCGTTTACGAAATACTGTTCATCTCATCACCAGACACAAAGAAACAATCCTACAAGAGAAACACACGCAACATCTGCACAGCCAACAGTTCTTGAACACAACGCTTCATGAACATGAACCAGGACAGTGCTAGTATAGTTTGAGCCGCTATTAGTCATAAAAGTGTGGTTACACAAACTCTGAGAAAGGGGCCACAGAAAGGTTTCTGCATCTACTTCAGATCTAGAAGAGCAGAAGATCATTACACAGTTTACATGACGTGAAGACATTCACATGAGCCGTGTTTGACAGCAGGATGTCAAGAGTTACCACTGAGATTCTATTGATCCAGTCTTGGGAAGAAAACACTGATACAAATGTGGCTGGATGTACACATACCAGCCGACTGCAGCCAAAAAATATATATAGCCTATATATAGAGAGAGAGATGTTGTGCTCGAGGCCCTGCAGCAGCAGCACAGTTTTTAAGAATGAGGTGGCGTGTGAAGGTAGCGTGTGTTGCAGCAGACCACGCCCGCACCTGTCAGGTGTTCAGTGGCATGCTTGTGTTCCGTGCGGACGACAGGATGAGAGAGAGAGTTACTGCACATATCTGTCTCACATGTTTTCATACACACGAGAACAGACACACTGACATTTCCCTGACACAGCCCTGGAAACACACACACGCACATGCACACGCACACATGCAAACACGCACGCACACACCACAAACACGCACATGAACATGCATACACACAAACACACACACCACAAACACACACACACACACATGCAAACACACACACACACAAAGATGCACACACACGCACACATGCACACACACACCACAAACAGACGCACACACTACAAACACACACAGGCACACCCCGCAAACACACACATGCACACTCGTTAACACGCACAAACACACGCACACACCACAAACATGCACACACACACACACACACACAAACATGTACACACACAACACTCACACACAAACATACGTACGCACACACACACACAAATAAGACTTAATGTGTGTCATCAGCTGAATTCTCGTGTAAATGTAGTGATCTGCTCAAGCTCTATGAATGTTCTGCCTCCAGCTGTGTGCTTCTAAAGAATATTTAGATGATGAAAAAAGTATTGAACCTTTGACTGAAAGGTTGTTTAATGAAGAACATCTTGTACTCCATCGGCACCTCTGTGAAGAACCTTTGCTAGAACACAGACACTTTGTTACACTGATGTGAAATCAATAATTTCGGGATATGAACTCATGATGTTTCTTGTCTTTTGACGTGCCACTAGAGCACAGAAGGATGTTCTCCTGTGATTTCTGGAGCTGTGGTTAGTTTGATGTTTGTTGAGATAATCTCACTGTATGTGTTTCCTGCAGGTGCACTCGCTGCAGTCTCTGACTTCTGTTGAGTTTGAAGATGACGCTTACGGTACCTGCACACATATTCAGCCTCGGGTTCAAGTCACATGAGATGTGCGTGTGGATGTTATGGACCCGTCCTGCATTTAAAGTCTGAATGATTTTCTCCCTGCAAACAGAAAAAGACACTCTGTTAATCTAGATCACAGATCGATGTGCTACAGTCTCGCATGCAAACGTACCGAATGTTAGAAGATGCTGATACCAGATAATGACAGTCGCAAATGATCCAACACCACACATTCCTTCTATAGACCACATCGAGATTCAAATAAGAGCAACGTCTGTAATATAAGATCTCACTTTTCTCTTCACACATGCTGGTTGGGGTCAAACATGGACATTTTCTAGGTTCATTTAATACAAGATTGAGTTTGTGCATATTTTACTCAAAGTAAAGTATTAAAGTTATATTCTTTAAAAACTGGACATGAAAACATTGTGCAGTTTGTTGTTGTAATCATAACTGAACAAGGCCAATGTCACATGATGTAGAATCCTATATATATATATATTTCAAATCAAATAGTTTTTAGGGCTGATAATGGCCGGAGAGCTCTACTTCATTACATTTACCCACAAATTATTTCAAACGCTGCAAATTTCATAAATCTATTGAGATTTCTACATCTGTGGTTCGATAAATATGTCTCAACTATAATTCCTAAATAAATACAGTAAATAAATGTAAGTGAATGAATTGTCATGACAATGATTCCGGTCTAGAATAAACAACTCATCATCTTTTGTTTCAGATTCGGAACTCTTTTGTGTGTAGAGGCTTTGACCTCGTCTCTTGGTTTCATGTTCTTCTAACATAAACCTGAACAATGCACGAGTTTACCATCAGCTCAGGTGTGTCGCACGCTCTTCAAACTCGTTCGACCCGCTCACTGTCGCCCCCCACTGGAGCGTCACTGCAGTGACATCACGCGGAATGACGTCATGTGGCACATCGAGGACAAGTTCTGCATGACAGAGATGGGCTGCTGGGACGGATGTTTGTGATATAAACCTGTCAAATATCACAATTATAATAACAAGCAAACATAGAAACGAGCAGTAATTGATATTTCAGATTCTTCACTGGAAATGAAATGAGTAATAATTCATTATGAATGGTACTTGAATGGACGTGTGTCATGGGTGTTTATGGGTTGGGTTTGAAAAATATGTCTGAAAGGACCCTGTGAAGTTTTTATCACCTCTTTTATCACCTCTGTGTTTAACCGTTTAAAAGATTCTTTAAAGCTCAGCTGGTCACTAATTTACCCTCTTTTAAACAAACACTTCACTACCCCGAGGGCCGGAAAAACACATTCTGCTTTTAACTTATGTAACCAACATATTTTAAACTAAATTCCCTTGTCAGGTTTGAATGAGTTCAGAAAAATCAAACATGCGATATATATAGGCTACATAAGAAAAAATATCACACGAGATCTCTTTAACACCTCCATTATTTAGACATTAATAAGATTAAATTGATAGCAGATAGAAGCTTTATAAGCTCATTGGCGTCACATATATTTCTCATGAGATTCTCATTAACATCTCCATTTGAGTGAAGAGATGTTATCAATGTCTCAAGAGAAACACATGAGACATAAGGGAAAATTCCTCGAAAATATCAACCTTACCACAAAGAAATGAAGTTTCTCCTTCATTTTTTACTCTGGTAACAGCACAGATTTTAACATTTGGTGGTTGAAATACCCATGTGAAATCTCTCTTCAAATTTGTAAAGAATTAGTTTTATTTTTAGTTCATGATTTTTCATAGTCATGTAAGTGTAATTTTCAGGATTGTCACATCCATAATGCTTTCATACTCCTCATAAATGGACACATGAAAATGACTATAAAGTCACTATTTGATGTTCTATAAAGAGGTATCACTTCTCCATTCATTTGGGTATTATTGCTTCAGGATTGTGCATTTCATTTGACAGAAATACTACAAAGTTTATCGTCTCCCAAATAAAGCCTCCTTTTTGTCGTCGCATCCATAAATGTTTATTTCCCTTTTTTTAAATCGAAAACGTGTTCATAGACTGACTTTTTTATGTTTAGACTCTATCAACAAGGCTTCAGTAAAATATAAACAGATGCTTCAATATATTCGTAACAGATTCATTCTCTGAGCATTTTTATGTCACGTCCATAACGCAAAATATAACCTCCAAAACGCCGGAATTGCCCATCATTTTTCTCCTCTGATCAGACAGAGCAGTTTTGTTAATGTGGTGTAAGTTGTTTAAGACTGATCTAGAGTTTGTGATGTCTGTGATCAGTCACCAGATGATGAACAGTGTGTGTAGAGCGGCTGACTGGCGCCACCTGCAGGATCACACACATCATTACAGCTCAACACCATTATCCTAACATGAAAACAGAACCACTAAAGGTGTAGAATCAGTGCTCATTTTAGACAAGCAGAACTGTTTACTGTCATGTCTTTGCTTTATTTATGTTTTAAAAGTATCCTATATATTTTTTGGTTTTCTCTATTTATCGGCTGGTGTCGTGTACAGCTTTTGAAGCTGCAACAAAACTGCAATTTGTACCTAAACCAACAGTGTTTTATTTAAATTGAAAGGATTGAAATGATCAACAGACTCCTAATAACGATGACGCTTGACTTTTACCTGCATAATAACAAGAGGAATGTAAAGATGATGCTGTGTGTGCAGTGATGTTCTCTCTTCTCCATCAGGTTCGTCACAGATGAGAAAAAACCCTGAAAAACAAACGAAGACACGTTCAGTTCACAGGAAACCCTGAAGACATGTTTACTGATGTGAGTCACTATCAGAGATCACAGATGTTCACTTCCCAGTGGATGTCACTCATATTACTGAAGATATGATACACACGTTGAAATAATGACTGATGTCAATCATTTTAAAGCCGTATTAAAGATCGTTTCACTCGTTTCAAAAATTCCTGGAAATATTTTAGTTTAAATTATTTATTTTTTTAAATACAGAATGATTTCATTAACTCATGTGATGATTGATAAACTCCCTCTCAAACCTCAGAGAACTTGAAATATGAAAACACTGGAAAGTACACGAAAATTAAAATTCTTATTTTTTTCATTCAATTTTGCATATAATAAATAGCTTATCAATGTTGGTTATTTTACTTTTTAAAATGTACCCTCGTAAACTTCGGTTAAAATCTGAAAATGCACTTCCGCCGAACTATCCTGCTCATGATAGATAGACGGCTTGGGCGGAGCATCAGTTAACTCCTCCTCTTCAACTGTCAGTCTGGTGCAGTTTCATTTCAAAAAGCTACAGCTGCTTTTATACATCCAATCAATTCGCAGTCAAAAACGCAAGACACGCCCACTCATTTTCGCCTATGAAATTCCATTTTACTCGAAAATGCGTCAGAATACGGAACTGACTTAAGGTTCACGGGACATAAAACGGCTCCGCAACGATGTGTCATGCATTCTGACTTCTTTACAATGTTGAACGTGCGGTCTTCTCATGCTTAACATGGTCAATTGTCAAAAAACGAGTTGGGCGTATGACGTAGTATTTCACTGCTTAATACACTCCCCCAGCGATAGTACAGGTTTCAGAAAGTTTTTTTCGAACATATAAAACTGTTTTGTAACAACTTTTCTTAGTCCCTTATTGGACAATTCTAATGGAAAAACAGGCAGCACTCCTGTGGAGAGCAGGAGAAGGAGCATGCGCAGACGTCTCTTTCAGGAGAGAGAGCGAGAGAGCTCAAACCTGCTGCAAGATATGTCAAGTCCTGCCACGAGCAAAGAACAAGCAGCACAACACAAAACAACACTGACAGAACAACACACACAAACTGACACTATCACCCTCATTGAGAACTTTAATTAAAGCTCTTTTTCTGTTTGTATTGAGATGTATATATTAGTGGTGGGCATAGATTAATTTTTTTAATCTAGATTAAAATGGCTCACTTGAATTCTGCCGAAGGCATTCAGAATATGTGTGTTACCCAAATAATGACTAAAAGTAAGTCTTTGAGAACGGGTTTCTCAAGCCAGGTGGCGCATTAGACCAGGGGCTCATCTCCTGTTTCCAAAATGCATCACAAACTGCTTGAGAAAGCTGTTCTACTATGATCATTGGTGATGAAAATAAATTATGTTCAATAAGATGAACTTGTGTTTACTTCCTCATTAGCTAAGGGATGCTTTGCGTTTAGGTGGTACTTGAGACTGGAAGAGCTCCTACAGTACATTTACATTTACATTTACATTTAGTAGATGCTTTTATCCAAAGCGACTTACAAAGAGTCAGGGAGCAACAAGCGATATGTCATACAGGAGCCATAATACATTAGGTGGCAATACAAAGTTACTGGTTTCAACTAAAGCTAGACCACTACCTGTTGAGAGAAAGTTTTTTTTTAAACCAACTGTATGTAAACCAATTCTGTACAGTAAACCAATTCCACATTGAACAAGGTGCAAACAACCTTAGTCTTGTCGAGGTTTCCATTGGGAAGCGTCTTAAAAATAAATTTTCCCTGAAGCGAACCCGGCGTCTTCATAGCTGCATCCATGTTAGCACGTCGCGTTTGATGTGGTCATTTCACAGTAACGTTATGTTGTTTTCGGACCAAACGCGAATGGCGCGTCAAGCGCGAGGGATTTACATGTTTAGTCAATGCAAAGACGCGATAGACCTACTTGCTGCGCGAATCGCGCGAATGAAGCCCTGGTTATGAGTTGAAAAATCTCGTTCTCTTCCCCTACAGTGCAATTAAGCTATGTATAGATCCGCGCTAAAATATCAAGGTGAAAGTCATCATAGCTTGCGTAGTATAGACCCAGCTCCCAACCCAACTTTGAGAATAGATTAACGGAGACATTTTTTTTATCACGCGATAAGAGTCTCACTGCGTTAACGGCCCACCACTAGTATATATATATATTTACTCATAGACTTTACTTTTATTCTATTCTATTTTATTTTTATCTTAATCTGTATTTGTGCATGTTTATATTTCACCTTGTGCTTTGGCAATGTAATTTTTTTTATCATGCCAATAAAGATCCTTTGAATCTCGAATCTTGAGAGAGAGAGAGCATATGTTGATGAAGTTCGGGTGTTTGTTTGTTCACTGCATTTTGGGTGATGAATGTTATATAAACGCTGGATATAACGCTTGATTTGGAGATGGTTTGAAGCTGATATATGGGCCGTCCCAGCGCTAAAAGATGCTGGACATGAATTTCAAGCGGTGAGTGAAACTGATGTCTGTGTTTGATTGACAATGGTTGCGCACATGCTTAAGTTCAGTCTACCCCTCCCCCCCGCATGCGCTGGATGATTTCGGAAGTAATCGTATAGCTGTATCTGTCTTTTATAAACGTGATCAAACTAAATACTCTTTGAAGATAAGAAGTATGCACTACTACTCTATAGGAACTCTATAGGATTTAAGGGAAAAAAAGCTGCCCTGGAATAAGAGCTGTCGTAATAGTGACGTTTGCCTTTACATACAGCTCTAAATGTGTTGGTAACTCTTTTTAGAATAAAACAGAACAGGAACGACGCTCTTTTTTTATCGTTTTGATTAGATCATAGCTTCAGATAAAAGCTTCTGCTAAATGACGTGATGAAAATGCAAAAGTTAAGCTGAAATTTGATGTATTGCCTGTAAAGACCATGATGACATGAATGTAACCATGCAGTAGGGTCTACATTAAAATGCAATGGTAAACCAGCAGTATACCGCCATTACAGATACAGTAAACTTTAGATTAATAGTGTTTAGTAGTTAGTTTGGACAGTTCTGCCAGAACTCAGACTCATCTCACCTGTAGAGCCGTGGGTTTGATCTGACGCGTGACGAGTCCCACACACAGAACACATCACACACCAGTGATCAATAATCTGTACTGACTGAGAGAGAGACAAAAATATGATTGAAATCACAAAAAATCATAAAAATGTCACAGAAATGTCTTATAAGGTTCAGAGAAGAGAAACAGAGAAACTGTGACTGGAATACTTTTTAGATGTAACAGACCAAAACCAAACAACACTGATTTACTGAAATCAACTTGCTTGACAAGAATATTTATTTTCTATTCCAGCCAGAAGTTTGACACACATGAAGTCTGATCCAGATTATTATACTGTAATGCATGAAGCGTGATCCTCACAAACATGCTGAAAAACAAACTACAGTCAACATTTAGAGAGAGAGAGATAAAAAGTGTGTAAGATTGAGAGCGAGATAAAAAGAGACTGAGAGATAGAGTGAGAGATAAACAGAGTGTGAGAGAGAGAGAGATAGAAAGAGAGAGAGAGAGAGTGAGAGATAGAAAAAGAGAGAGAGAGTGTGTGAGAGAATGTGAGAGAGAGAGTGTGTGAGAGAGAGAGAGATAGAAAGAGAGAGAGTGTGTGAGAGAGAGAGAGATAGAAAGAGAGAGAGTGTGTGAGAGACAGAAAGAGAGAGAGAGCGAGTGTGAGACAGAGAGAGAGTGTGTGAGAGAGAGATAGAAAGAGAGAGAGTGTGTGAGAGAGATAGAGAGAGAGAGAGAAAGTGTGAGAGAGAGAGATAGATAGAAAGAGAGAGAGAGCGAGTGTGAGACAGAGAGAGAGAGTGTGTGAGAGAGAGATAGAAAGAGAGAGAGTGTGTGAGAGAGAGAGAGATAGAAAGAGAGAGTGTGTGTGTGAGAGAGAGAGTGTGTGTGAGAGAGAGTGTGTGAGAGAGAGATAGAAAGAGAGAGAGAGAGAAAGAGAGAGAGTGTGTGAGAGAGAGAGAGAGTGTGTGAGAGACAGAAAGAGAGAGAGAGCGAGTGTGAGACAGAGAGAGAGTGTGTGAGAGAGAGATAGAAAGAGAGAGAGTGTGTGAGAGAGATAGAGAGAGAGAGAGAAAGTGTGAGAGAGAGAGATAGATAGAAAGAGAGAGAGAGCGAGTGTGAGACAGAGAGAGAGAGTGTGTGAGAGAGAGATAGAAAGAGAGAGAGTGTGTGAGAGAGAGAGAGATAGAAAGAGAGAGTGTGTGTGTGAGAGAGAGAGTGTGTGTGAGAGAGAGTGTGTGAGAGAGACATAGAAAGGCAAGGCAAGGCAAGGCAAGTTTATTTATATAGCACATTTCATACACAAGTGCAATTCAAAGTGCTTTACATAAAATGATTGACAGAAAGAATAAAACGTATCTTTAAAATGCAAATTATTTAAAACAATAAAACAGCAATAAAATTGATTAAAAATGTGAGTGTATATATAAAAAGAATAAGAGCAAAATAAAAATAAATTAGAAATAGAAGTGCAGTTGATGTAAAGTAGCACAGTGCTCAGGTTGTGAATGCACAGCTAAACAAGTGTGTTTTTAATCTGGACTTAAAAGTATCTACTGTTGGTGAACGTCTGATATCTTCTGGAAGCAGATTCCAGCTACGAGTGGCGTAATGGCTAAACGCTGACTCGCCCTGTTTTGAGTGAACCCTTGTTATCTCTAACTGACTTGATCCTGATGATCTGAGAAGTCTGATTGGTTTATATTCAATGAGCATATCTGAGATGTATTTAGGTCCTAGACCATTGAGTGATTTATAGACAATTAATAATACTTTGAAGTTGATTCTAAAAGTAACTGGTAACCAGTGTAAGGACATGAGGATTGGAGTGATATGCTCAGATTTTTTGGTTCTGGTCAGAATCCTGGCAGCAGCGTTCTGTATGAGCTGCAGCTGTCTGATGGTCTTTTTGGGAAGACCTGTAAGGAGTCCATTACAGTAATCCACCCTGCTGGTGATGAAAGCATGAACTAGTTTCTCTAAATCTTGGCTTGAGACAAAACATCTGATTCTGGCTATGTTTCTGAGATGGTAGTAGGCTGATTTGCTTATTGCTTTGACATGACTGCTGAAACTAAGATCAGACTCCAAAATGACCCCAAGATTTTTTACCTTGCTTTGTGTCTTTAGACCTCTTAAGTCAAGGTATGTGTTTACCTTGTTAGTTTCATCCTTGTTACCAAAAACAATGACTTCAGTTTTGTTTTTATTTAACTGAAGGAAGTTTTGACACATCCAGCTGTTAATTTCATCAATGCATTGGCAAAGAGAGTCAATAGGCCTGTAGTCATTGGGTGCGAGGGCTAGGTAGATCTGAGTGTCGTCTGCGTAGCTGTGGTAGGCAATTTGGTACTTTTTCATTATTTGGCCAAGTGGGAGCATATACAGGTTGAAGAGGAGCGGAGCTAGAATTGAGCCCTGTGGAACAGGGCTCAAAGAGAGAGAGAGAGAGAGAGAGAGAGAGAGAGAGAGTGTGATAGAAGGAGAGAGAGAGAGTGTGAGAGAGAGATAGAAGGAGGGAGAGAGAGTGTGAGAGAGAGATAGAAAGAGAGAGAGAGAGTGTGAGAGAGAGAGTGTGAGAGAAAGTGTGTGAGAGACAGAGAGATAGAAAGAGAGAGAGTGTGAGAGAGACAGATAGAAGGAGGGAGAGAGAGTGTGAGAGAGAGATAGAAAGAGAGAGAGTGTGAGAGAGAGAGTGTGAGAGAAAGTGTGTGAGAGACAGAGAGGAAGAGATTGTATTTTTCGTTACAACCACAAAAACAACAAACACAAGCTCATCCAGTGAGAACTCTCAGTGTTTGAATTACATGCTGTTAATGACACACGTTTGTCATGTTCTTTGGTCTCATCATGAATATTTGTGTTGGTTTGTTGATTTGTAGCAAACAGGTTAAAAACATTCATGATGAAGATGCAGAAAGACAAATGCTCAGAGTCCCGGATACACAAACATTAAATCACACAGTCTGTTACACTTGGTTGTGCATTTGAAGAGGGTTTAAAAATAACTTCTCCCGGATCTCAAGTCACAATTCACGTCATCACTGAAGATGATGAATTTACTGGATTTACTTGGTTCAGTAGAGCAAAAATATGAGCTTCTGTTTGAGGAAACATCAGTAAAACACACACAAGACACAGAATAGAATCAAACACCACAAACAGGCTGCAGGAGATACGCTGTGAACACACATGAAGTACACTGAAGTATTTACTCAATCAAATCCAGAACGCTGTTGTGTTTTTTAATCTCCTGTAGTCAATGTTATAGTTTCTCAGTTGTTTTGATGTGGGAATGTTGACACTCATGTGTAGATGCATTTTGTACATGTGAAGAATGAAACAAAGATCACAGATGAGACTTACACAACATTTGCTCTCCAATTAAAAATAGATAAAAGTGTTTTTATTCCAACAAAAATCACGCGAACACACGCACAAACACAGACGCACACACAGATGTACGCACGGGCACACGAACACACAGACGCACTCACAGACACATTATAATGTCATCATGAGCTGGTTAATGTCCTCTGGTGCTCTCTCTCTCTCTCTCTCTCTCTCTCTCTCTCGATACTGAACTTGAGAAAGGAGAAGCACTGGATGAGTAACACAACACAGGACTGGTTGATGGTCCTGTCAATCACAGATGTCTGGTCTATAAGGTGTCAGGTAGAAGTGTGTGCCAGCGTGTCGTCTCCGCCTGCGCACTGCTGCACATTTCTGTCCAGTGCTGCTGTCCCGCATCAGGACCCTCGCAGCCAATCAGAACACGGCCCAGAATACAACTCTTTGTGTACAGTCTTCCCTGTCGATCGCAGAGTGTTGACGTCATTATTGTGTTCTTATTTGCTCATTGTGAGGATATGATATGATACTGATGCTCACCTGCATGACGATGAGCTCCAGGACCAGAGGCAGCTCACTGATGTCACCCGCCGGAAGGTCAAACAGAAACGGGGCGTTCCAAACAGCGTTTGCACCGCTGGCGCCCTTTGTCTCCTTACTAGTGATTACTTTTCCATTCTGACGTAGATTGATGACGACACAATGATCTGGAAAGACAAACGGACGTTATGAAATCAACACAAGTGTTTGTCTTATGCCCTATGAATCACTTTATTATAGACATGACTCACAAGATCATGTACATAACACAGACAGACAGACCCACATAGACACACACACACACACACACTCAGACAGACAGACAGAAAGAAAGACAGATAGACAGACACACATAGATACACACACACCCAGACAGACAGATCAGACAGACAGACAAACAGATAGATAAACACACACAGACAGGTCAGACAGACAGATCAAAAAGACAGGTCAGACAGACAGACAAACACATAGATAAACACACACAGACATGTCAGACAGACACACAGACAGGTCAGACAGACAGACAGACAAACACATAGATAAACACACACACACAGAGAGGTCAGACAGACAGACACATAGATACACAAATACACACTGACAGACAGACAGACAGAGTCAACCTGGGTTTCCTGGAATCCTGGTGAGTTTGGGCAGGTTTTCAGCTTTCCTGATCATCACTTTCATGCGATGTGCCAGTGTCTGATACTGCAGGACAATCAGGACTTGACCGGGACAAACCAAACTCTTGAGATGCCCCAGTGCATTCTGGGAACTCTTACTCTGAAACAAAATGTAAATGATGATTGAGATGAACTGGTTTACAGAAGTTAAGTGTTTATCTTACAATCAACCCATCATCAATTTCAGTCAAAAGTTATTTAATAACACAAAATGTCTCTAAAATCAACTAACAAACCACTGAAACAACAACAAAAACAGCACTACACACATACCACATCACACATAGTTTGAGCATTACAGCAGCTGTACTGAACTAAGTCTTCTTTATTTTTGAGGTTTATTTTGTTATCACATTTTTCTATATCTGATGTTCTTGCACTGAAATGAGTTTGTGATGCTGTTAAAGTCAACTCTACTAATATGGTCTAGTTTGAGTCTACACAACATCATTACAACACACATATCACACACAGAGAGAAAGAGAGACACACACTCTCACAGTGGCGCACACACGCAAACACACTTACAAACAAAAACACACAAACACACTTACAAACACACACACACACACACACACAAACACACACACAATCATGCACACACACACACAGACGTGTAACCTGTATATTTTTAAACCTTGCACTTCCACACAGTTATCAGCTGTCCAGTTGTTATCAGACTGTCTGATTTAACACCTAGTGGTTCACTTCTAACCTTCATCAGTCTCACTGTAAACAACACACAAGAACACCTCACTGACTCCTAAAGCGCATATATTTGAAAATCTCTTATAATAAAAGATCTGCAAAATAAATCAAACAATGTAAATGTTATTAGTCTGACACAACACAGCTACTTACAGATCCACACAAGCACACATATGTGAAAATATCACATATGAGGAGATGAATGTGTGTGTGTGCATCTACCCTATCAGCTCAAGCGAGTTTTCCCATAAATAGTCCAGCCGTCTTACCTACATTATCTCTACAAGTCTTTAACATCCCTCCACCACCCCGGCTCCTCTCCTCCAGCCCGCTTACTCTCGCAATGCCCTGGGGGGTGCGGTCCGGGTTCAGGCCGGTTCCGAGCTCGGTGCACACGCCCCGATCAGGGGTGGGATGTGCTCCGGGTTCGGCAGGAACCGGTGAGCTCAGGGCCAACTCCCCGGACAGCACGCCTTCTGTCATGTCATATCAAACCTGTTTGAGTTTCTTCCTTCTTCAGAACACAAAAGAAGATATTTTGAAGAATCAAACGACGCTGACCCCCATTGACTTCCATTGTGTGAACACAAACCACTGAGACATTTCTCAAAATATCTTCTTCGGTGTTCGAGTGAGTATGAGGCGTGTGTGTGTTGTCATACCTTCCTCTGTCTCCTGACGGCAGGTTTGACAGGATGATTGAAGGTGACGGTGGATCCGGGGTTCCAGTGGATTTCTGCACATGTCAGCTGAACTTCACCCACCGGCGTCTCTCTCAGACCAGAGAAGTCCCTGCAGGACACCGTCATCATGAGCGTGCACTCACAAATGTCCTCGGGTGTCACCTGAAGGATGAAGACCTGCGGCGGGGTGTCTGGACTGCGTCTGCGTGTGGAGCCGCTGTGCAGCGGTGCGGGGTGGACAGGGGGCAAACAAACCCTCACTGTGCTTCCGCTGGTTTTCTTCAAGCCTCGATAGAGACCCAGGACTGTGACGGTGAGTCTGCTCTCTGCCGGACTGAAGAACAGCGTGAAGTGAAGAGACGGGTTAGGTTTGAGGGAACTGGAGCCGTAATGTGTCGACGATGAACGACAGGTCAGTCTGCTGCTTTCTGAACACGTGACGTTCTCTTCGGCCCTGGAGCCTCTGCGGTCTGGCGCTCGCCGAGTCTTTGACACCAGGCTGAATTTGGGAATGATGGGGAGCGAGGAACGACCGCGGACAGCCGGTTTAGTGCGCGTGGAGGAGACGGTGGGAGAGCTGAGCCTCCGGAGTGAGAAACGGGACTTCTGTGGACCCTTAACTGCAGAGAGAGAGAGAGGAGGAGACGGGGCGGACAGATCGTCTTCTGAAGGTGTTGAACCGCCATCCATCACTTCACCATCCAATTCCTCATACTGCTGTTTGATTGGCAGAGTGTTGACGAAGGGGGAGGGGCTTAGACTCACAGTCACTTGATCTGTGGGTAGGGAGGCTGGGGATAGCCCCGCCCCCTTGTCTTTTGAGGGACGGGCCTTTTGGTGCCACCAGCAAATGATGCAGCCAATCACCAGACAGAAACAGAGAACAGCCAAACCAACAGCCAATAAGATCTGGAGATGGACTGTTCACACAAACACACAACCATCATGTCACATAATTATTACATGGCTGGTAAGAATGCTTGATTCTGATTGGCCAGTCGCGACATTTGCAGGTTCGTTATTCCCAGATAACAACCTCTCAAAGCTGATAACACACGGTGACCCGGACGCACTAAATCATTTTTGGTGAGTTTTGGACAAATCTAATATAAATATGTCTTTTTATAACATTATACTTGTATAATGACATTATATTTACAATTAAAACAAATTGCCTGTTCGTGACGTTTGAATATCATTTCTAGCCTGGAAACCGAAAGCAAATGGCTTTTCCTCCCGGTAGGTCAATATTCGGTATTCGATTTTTAACAAATGTATTGTGTTGAAATTGCCATTAAGAAAAAAAACCCTTTTAAAACATTGTTAATGTTTTAAATTTTATTATTGCGAGTATTGCGAGGTTATATTAACTAATACATCTTGACAATAAAAGTGATAGCAACACAATATCAAAATGTAATATGGATCTGAATATAATATGCTTCGAGTATAAAAGTAAACTGTTCTTCACCATGACACGCATTAGACAAACACTAAGACTCTTGTTTGTTTCCTGTGTTTCCCTTCTGTCATCATCAGTGATTTTATTAAAGACAGAGGAAATGACCGCAGATCTGATCTGACTCTGTCACATACAGGAATAATGTCCTTTATTCAGATAAAAGAGACTCGATAACAATGAAATATGACATTACATGAGTCTATCCTGTGTGCAGTCTCTTCATAAACAAAGAGAAACACAGTCAAATAGATTATAACTGTTCAAATCATTAGACTTCTGTGATATATAGTAGCTATAATATAGTTAAAATCCATGATTTACTTCTCAATGGTTATCTAAACACACAAGAATACAGAAATATATCATTACATCTAAACTGTCTGTAAAAGTATTTTACATTTCATAATAAAGATTTCACTTACCTTCAACTTCCATATTCATGTTGTTCATATTTATATATTTCATAATATAAGAATTACATACGAGGTGACTAAATCTCTGCAGTCCTGCCGTCTATAAAGTGTGCTGACACGAAGCTCGCGCACACTCCTCATCAGACTAAGCAGAGCGTGAACGCGCGTTAGGCGCGCACATCGATGCGCTTTCCCGCTGATGCATGATGACACGCGACGAGAACAATCACAGAGATCTTTGCTCTCTTCACATATCCACACTGAAGGCTCGCTTTAAAAGTTTAAGATCATTTTCATATTATAAGCTTTAAACAGAAGATTAAGGAGTAAGTTGAGGCTATTCTTCAGAAAAAATGTGAACTTTAGATCATCAAAAATATTGAGTTTGCACATACATTCGGCTAAACATTATTCCTCTTCAGCTGCATCAGAAAACAGATGATAAATCTTAACAAATATTAAGAGAGAAAAAATTTCATCCATATTTTCATTTTATCAAATGTTCATGTAAATTTCTGTGATTTAGTTCCAGCAATATCATGAACTAATACGTCAGGGTTTTAATTGTTTATTTTCTTTGTTTCAAACGAGAATGTTTGTAATTTAATAAAAATCTTTTTTGTTCTTCACTTAACATGTTGGCTACAGACCCTGAATGACATCATCTTACATGTGGTGATGTCATCGTTTGATAAAGCATCAGTGAATTCCTTTAGCTGGTCTGATGTTCTCCAGAGCACACACTGACATCACAGCACATGTTGAGACGTCAAGTGCAGAAGTGAGTGAGGAGGAGGATGAGATCTCTTACCTTCCAGGTGTTTGGTCAGGAGCACCTGCGTGAGGAGGCTGATGAAGATGAGGAGCAGGACTCCCTCTATGAGACCCTTATAGAAGAACAGCACTACAGACAGACAGACGGGCTGCACATCACCACCGTCATCCATCCTGAAGCTCAGAATCACAAAAACAAAATTACAACGCTTTGTGCTCGAGCTGTGGTGGTCTCTCTCTCTCTCTCTCTTTCTCTTTCTCTTTCTTTCTCTCTCTCTCTCACTCTCTCTCTCTCTTTCTCTCTCTCTCTCTCTCTCTCTCTCAATCTCTCTCTAGCCCTCTCTCTCACTTTCTCGACCTCTCTCTCACTTTCTCTCTCTCTCTCTCTCTCTCTCTCTCTTTCTCTTTCTCGTTCTCTCTCTTTTTCTTTCTCTTTCTTTCTCTCTCTCTCAATCTCTCTCTAGCCCTCTCTCTCACTTTCTCGGCCTCTCTCTCACTCTCTCTCTCTCTCTCTCTCTCTCTCTTCTCTTTTTCTTTTTCTTTCTCTTTCTTTCTTTCTTTCTTTCTCTTTCTCTTTCTCTCTCTCCCTGCTTCTCTCTCTCTCTCTCTCTCTCTTTCTCTCTCTCAGGACTGGCAGGGAACTGAAACTTGTCAAGATTATTCTGCAGCTCTAGAGTTTTTATGTGGCACTGATCCATTCTTTCTGCTCTATTGCAGTAAAGGTCCTGCTGTAGGCCTGACACGCTCACAGAATAAAGTGTGTGTGTATTTCTTCAGACTGCAGCTTCCTGTTAAACTGCTAAGGTACTGGAATGCAGCATCTTCTGATTGTTTGGTTTGGAAAGGATGGGAGTTTAGCCCCCTGACAACAAAATGCAAAACACAGAACATATAAAGCTAAATGAAATGAAATAAAAGAGAGGAGTAGAAAGAAACTAAGACAAGAGAACAGCCAGAAGTAAGAGTTGATCGACAAGAGGAGACACAGAGTGAGGCTGCGGACACGACACAGCACAAACACACACAAATAAACAACAACGTGTGAAAATGGCAATAACTGACTGAACCAATCAACCAATAAACACGGATGTGACAAATATTTGACTAATTTAGTGTTTCTAACTACGAGATAAAAGCAGCTTTACAAACTCTGGAGTATTCACCAATAAAATATGTTACACAACATTTTACTATGAAATGATATGTAATATCTAATTATATAGTGAAGTCAAGTCAGATTTGTTTATAGAGCGCTTTATTTGTATTGTATCAAAGCAGCTGTGCCCAAAAAACAAAAACAAAACACATGTTAGCTAAACGTAGATTAAATAAAGATATAACCTTAAAAGTAGTAACATACACTGGAAAGCTGACAACAATTGGGGGTATTTGGACGCAGCCTTATAGGCTCAGTGAACCGGAAGTTGCGATCGTTCATTACTTCCGAATTCTGACACATTTCCGAATGGAAAGGAATTTCATTGGAGAAAATGTATGGGGCGTGGCTTGCGTTTTTTTACCGGGAATTAATTGGATGTTTAAACTTTAAAGCAACTGTAGTATTGATTTTTCAATACAACTGGCAGCAGATTGACAGTTTAAGGGGAGGAGTCAACGGATGCTCCGCCCAAGCCGTCTAATTTACGTCATTTGAGATGTACTCATTTCAGGGCGGAAGTGCATTTTCAAATCCATATCCAAAGATTATGAGGGAATATGGATTTTTTATAAGAATATGACCCACAAAAGCTATTAATGATAATTAACTATTAATGCTGCAATATTTCATGAAAAAATATGAATTGTCATTTTTATGTTCACTGGAAATTTAGAGGGAAAGTTCACCCATAAATAAAATTCTGTCATCATTTACTCGATTGTTTCAAACCTGTATAAACTTTATAGTTCTGCTAAACAAAAAGGAAGATGTTAGGAAGAATCTCAGTGACCAAACAGATCTCATCCCCCATTACCTCCCATAATATTTTTCTATTTTTATTTAACCTTTATTTTTCCAGGAAGGTCCCATAGAGATTAAAAGAAATCTCTTCTTCCAGGGAATCCTGGCCAAGATGACAGTACAAAGCTTCACTTAAACATATAACACACAAAACAGATTATAAACAGACAAAGCCAAAAAACATTATTCATGAATCAACAAATTTGTTAAAACAGGAACATGATTCGTTCATCTTACACAGCAAAAAAGAAGGAACTGTGGAGTAGTGACTCAACCATTTAAGAGAAGGACGATCCTCCATATTCTGAATGTACACTATGCACTTTGGTTTAACTCCTATTGACGATCTGGTGCTATAGTTTTTATACACACACATAAAAGACCAGTAATGTAATTTGTTGACATTCCCAATGCCGTTAATATATATATACTTATATATGTGATTTACTTCTTTGATGTAAGGAGGTCCAACCTATTTAATTATTCAACAAACGATGATGAGTATGTGACTAAGCATTTGTTATAAAACGCAATGCAGCAGATAAATACAATCTAGTCTTTTCAGTAAATATATAGAAGGATGCACATAAATAATAAGCTCATATTGGTTTTAGTCTTTTCACTAAGTAATCAATATGAACATCAAATGCCAACTTCTCGTCTAGGATAGACTCTTCCCTACTATGACACTGAATGGGGGATGAGATCTGTTTTGTTACTGACTTAAAAATACAATCTGAGGGTGAGTAAATGATGACAGTATTTTCATTTATGAGTGAACTGGCCCATTACATGACGAGGGCGACACCAAGTGGTAGTGATGGGAAGTCCGGCTTTTCTTTGTATTCTTACAAATATATTTCTTTTGAAACCAATGATGACAGAATTTTCCTTTTTGAGTGAACTATCCCGTTAAGTCGCTTCTTTAGTGCAGGTTAGAAATATTAGAAAATATTAGATGCCTCAGTTTGGATGGGCTGATGCGATTTTGTTATTATCTTAATCTGTCCTGTCATGTGATCGGGTCTCGTCGATGGGAGTCGGGCGGCTCTTCTCGTTCGCTACGAGGAATCGGCTCTTACCGCGAGAAGGGGGAGTCTGCAGACCTGGAGCAGACAGTTTTACGCCCCATGCAGTTTTAGGACCCGTGGTTCCTTATTTCTCCACTAGGGGTTCGCTGTTCATTATGAACCACCAGAACAGACCTAACAGAGAACTTCGTCGTCAATCGGGAGTTAGAGGTATGGTAAATAATAGTTTTTCTTACTAAGAAATGGTCCAACATGAATCGTTTTTTGAACATTAATTGATATTGTTATGAATTAATTTAAACATCTTAACATATATATATATAATATAGATATTGGTGAGTGTAATTTAAACTCAAAGACAAGACAATTAATACTAATTGGCGACCAGGTCAATGTTGTGTCTGGATCAACCTTAGCTAACCACGTGTATGCCAACTCGATATCTCAAACTCATTTTCATATTTATTTTCTTTATAATTTATTCTCATTTTGTCTCCGTAGTCAATGCGAGATGGCCTGTCCTGGTAAGATATTATTCTGGCCCTGTTAACTTGCATTCTTTATTATATATAAACTATTTCAGTTTAGCTGCACACATACTCAAGTTTTTTTATAAAAAAAATCAATAATTGAGCACCAACAACCACAAACATGTTCAAACTCAAATTAAGAACATAAGTCCCATATGGATCTTGATCTGAGTTGTTAAAGAGATGATCAAATTATCTATTGTTCATACACTATACCTCTTTGATATTTTCCATTAAATATTTTAACTTAATGATATGGATTAAATGTATAAGCACCTTATGTGGGTTTTATCACGATTGTGAATGTTAGTGCTCAATTAATCGTGTATCTTGTTTTCTTAATAGTAGTTGTTGGCTGGCTAATTAGGCTTATGTTGTGATATCATTGATCTCGTTTGTAATAATACTTGGAAATAATAAAAAAAATATTAAATGATCATGCAGTTGTACTGTCTTGTTATTTCAAAAAGTTTTAGAAAAATAAATCTCTCTGAACTTGTATTAATTATACAGCAGGGGCGTAAAACTGCCTGGGTCTGCAGACTCCCCATATAGCTTGCCGCCCAATCAGACAGTGTGTGTTCGAAGGGGATGCTTAATCTGGCAGGGGTGCATTTTTCGGCACAACACCCCGGCATGTTACCTTGCAGTAATTAAAATATATTTATTTTCAAACTGGAAATGGACATTTTTTTCTATATTATTTGTATGAATATTATTGGCAATAAATTGAGTAAACAAAGTGACTGTAGATTATATGAACAGTGGCTCCTCCTCCTCCTCTGACAGAAGCAGAAGTATAAGAACACACTGAGATCATACGTTCAATTTTATGAACTCGTTTGAAGATGATTCTGACGTGTGTGTATGTGCTCTTCATGTGGATTATATGTGTTCACTCGACACGACGTCATGACGCTCGAGTTATAGACACCGATCGAGGTAAACCGATATTTTTTGAACTACAAATATGTTTATTTTACTCTCTCAAAGTTAATCGATATATGACGACGGTATTATGTCAAATGATCCAAATGTTGTTTAGTTTGTAAAATAGGCACAAAAGAGGCCAAACTCGCAGATTAAATTAAGAACACAACATAAATTGATTGTTTCACGTTACACGTTTTATTTGTTAATTTATAGAGGAGCGAGATAATAAAATAAGGAAGCAAATGCTGCCTTTAACACTTCTCCTATTCTCATACAGTGGTCAATAAAATTAAATACACAATAAATGGTAGAATATAAGTAGAAAGAGGAATAAAAAATGTTATTTTAATTGAATACAAATAAGATTAGGCGAACTGTATCATCTGATGAATTTACAGCGACAATAAAAAAGGTCAATATAGGCTATACATATATGCGTTTAGTTTTAATAAAGGTCCTCTCAGACTGTACAACACATCACATGAAGTCAATTTATATGTATATGCATAAATAAATAGGTATAAAGTATAATAGCCTATGAATAAACGGATTTATAAGGATATTGTTTCTGTCCCTCTCAGGTGTTATTCACTATTCTATTGGAAACAGAAGTGATAGTGATTTCATTAAACTGGTCAAGAGCTTCACAAATGGATCAGTTTTGGTTGCAGATCAAGAGAACCTCTATTCCATTAACACATCAAAACAGGTATCTTATATAATGATTCCCACCTGTAGGCTAATCCGTTTTCATATACATTATTATGCAAAGACATTCCTCACATAACTGCTGTAAATGAAAAATATGATGGGAACAGAATTCGTCATCTAAAACTTTTAAAAGAATGCAAATGAAAAGTAGCACTAAAAATGTTATTACACATATTATTCAAATGAATGTGGGGAGTTCTTCATGTGATCAATGGTGTGTGTTATCCTACATCATTCAGTGAGTTCAGATATGTGTATGTCAAACGCCTCATATCTGTGTCTGTGTGTTTAGGAGACCGCACCTCAGATTAAAGATCAATGTGCAGGAAACGCTGTAAGTATTTTATAGAAATTCAGTTTTTTGAACTTTGAAGTTACAGACGATTCAAGGCTGAAAACTTAAGTAACATTACATAAAGAATGATGTGACTTGTAATATCTCAAAGTAAATAAATATATTGAAACAGATTCACAGATATGAACCCATATCCATTTATGGGAGTTGTGTCACTCGGTGGCCATGTCTTCTTTTTTTTACTTTATTGACACTTCAACAGACATAACATAAAACTCTGCCATGTCTGCAACGCATCTGGGCAACTATTTTGGTCATATGGTCCTTACTCCTTGAACGGTGGAAGACAATGATTGTTGTCACTCTCAAGGGCCCTTCGGAGGGTCATGTATCCCAGTTAGGACACAGGGTGGATTTTCTTTCTGGAAGATGGGTTTTCTGTGCTAAAGTGACCATATTGAGCGTTTCACTCCTAGTCGGTTATCACTAAATCCTTGGCGTCTGGAGTCAGATCTGTGGGCGTGGCTTGTTGGTTTTGATTTAATCCTTGGTGTTTCAAGTCTTTCCCGTAACCCACAGTCCAACCTAACTTTAACCATCTAAACTACCCGTGATGTTAAACTTGCCACAAAACACGGTTGCGTGATGACATCTGACTGGAAACACTTAAGGATTCAGTGAGACACATTCCTCACCATTCATTCATTCTAATGGCAGTGACGCATCTTGTTAAAGTATTATCTTTAAATGACCTTAAGGAAATTAAAAAATTTGTTCCTGTGTGTCATCTTCTTCTAATCACAACCTCTTTAGAAATAAAAGCATAAACTCTTGACATTTCTCAGAATAGTCACAGAGGATGTGATGTGTTTTATTTGTATAGAAGTGCGAGTACACAATCTCTCTGCTCAGAAACGGGCTGGA
Source organism: Triplophysa tibetana (assembly GCA_008369825.1). NCBI lineage: Eukaryota > Metazoa > Chordata > Actinopteri > Cypriniformes > Nemacheilidae > Triplophysa > Triplophysa tibetana. The sequence goes on along the minus strand of CM017903.1, from coordinate 23,991,605 downwards.
TGAAAATCTCCTGTTGGTCTGCAGATCTAAAGAAGAAGAAACTAAGTGTTATAATCTGGTGTGTCTTGTTTTCTCTCTTCATATTTATCATCCGCTGTTCACAACAATGATGCTGATTCATGACATGTGTTTTATTCTAGAACTCAAGTCATTCTTTCAGCTTTCAGTTTGATTATGGCATCAACATTCACGAACCTTCATTACTCGTCGGTGAGTACTTTGAGAAAAGTGAAGATGAACACGCAGGGCAAAGAGCGTTCAAACATTTGCATGAGTTATCGTTTATTTGATTATTATATGGACCCGTTGGGTGTTCATGATTAATAGTGTGTTTTCAATAACCGTGTGACATCTGACTTTTTACTGATACTTTAAAAATCAAGACACTATGTGCGTGATCCAAAGGTTCAGGTGTGAAGTTTGCAGAAGTGTTGTGTTACACTCACAGATTAATGCACTGCAACAAAATCACTTTCTTACTTAGTATTTTGGTCTCTAAAATTCTTGAATCAAGATGGATTTTCTTGATGAGCAAACATACCTAAAGAAGTGTTTTTAGACAACAAATATGAAATTTCAGTGAATATGTGCTTAAAGAGCCACAACACACTTAACAACATTTATTAGATGTTAACAAAGTTGGTTGAGTTGCACATCATAACAAACAATGTTAGAAACTGTAAGTTACTAAAGTGGAAAAAACTAGTTGACTTCAGGGCCTTGAGATTAAAGCGGCCGTCTCTCATGCCGGAACCTTTGCTGGGATTTAACAGCTCTTCTTATCACAGCGTTCACACCCAGGTTTCCTGACGTTTTAACAACAGGGGTAAGAAAAATAATCTTGAACAAAGTATGACCTTTTTCTAAGTCACTTAATGAAAGATTATTTTTCTTACCCCATCGGCAGATCTTTGTCCGCTTGTTATAAGCACAAATTCACTTACATTTCATATTTGTTGTCTAAAAACAAGACTTGTTGTCTTAGGTCATTTTTCTTATCAATCAAAAGCTTCTTGACTCAAGAACTTGTAGAAATTTGAGCTGGAAAACAAGAAAAAAATACTAAGTAAGAAAGTCATTGTTGCAGTGTGTTAAGGAAATGATGGAGGAAGTGAAAATCAGATGTTTTAGAACGAATGTGAAACGGCACGACCTGAAGAACTTCATTCAAATGTTCACACTTTCTGTTATTTTCTGCAAACTGTGATCATCCAGTATTAGTAAGTGTTTATGATTGTGGGTCATGTGATATCTGTCATCGGTCAGGTGATATGCTGTACTTTACCAAATCTAACTCGGGACTGTACAGAATAAACCAAAAGGACACAAGTGATAGAATCTGGCCACATCCCGCTGCAACAGGTGAGAAGAAACAACAAGACCAGACCAAAGCAGAACACAAGGACACCAACACTCATGATGTCTCTGCTTTCTCTCACATGTTTAGAGACGTACGTGAAGCTGATGGCCAGTAAAGACACCACAAAGGTTTTTTCATTCTTCACAGAGAAACAGAGAAGCGTCGGTGGAGACTATGGATCTGGTCTGTGGATTCCACGCGTGTCACAGATCTGCACGGTGAGCAGAAGTCACGCAGACGCCGGAGTACACGTCTCAATCATCAACAGCTTTATTTTCATGACCGCTCTGTTATCAGATCTGTAATCAGACACTCAACATGACTAAAAGCACTGTCAGGCATGACACAAAAGATTGAAGATGGTTTGTCATTAGGTGTCATTATAGGCGCTACTGTCACGCCTGTAACACTCATTCACTTAAACATGTCACACTTTACACAGTTCTCAAAAACACAACCCTGAGCTGCTGACTGTCTGGTGAGGAAGTTCACGAGTAAAACAAACATCAGCACACTTTAACATACAGAACACTGCAGAAGCCACATTGCCAGACACAGATCTCCCTGACAACACCTTAGCAACAGCTTAGCGTTGTTGTGTTAGTGCTGATCGCAACTCTTGAACTGAATATTCAGCTTTTGGATTCAAATAAAACGCAATGAAAGTAGAACCTGATGCGTTTCAGAATGACAGAGGAGGATCTAAAGATGTTCTTCAGTTCAGCTGGACGTCTAAGATTAACGCCCGTCTGTACTGCGGGGGGGTGGAGGGAGAACAGCCCTTCTCTAACATCGTCGACGTGGACACTGTGACAACACACAATGACGTCAAGATCTATGTGCTCTTCAGAAACTTCTGGTAAATGAAAACATGAATTCATCCTCGGATGTGTGAGGAAGGATTTATTGATAGTGTGTGTATGTGTGTGTGTCCTCATTTAGATAAGTAAAGTAAAAGTGTGTGTGTGTCATATGACATCACATGATGTTTGTCACCATAAACCAGAATAAACATACAAATCCTGGTGTATGTGTAGTTAAAAGTTTAGGATCTGTGTGTCATGTGACTGTCTCGTGTAGTGGTATCTCACTTCCACAGACACCCACAAATCCATTTTCACACACCCACCCACGCACGCACGCACGCACACACACACACACACAGTATAAATGGGAAGTTGCAGTGTGTGTGTATTTCTGTACAATGTACAATGCAATTGTCCTCACAATGATGGTAAGAGTGTTTATCACGCTACAGCAGTGGTTCTCAAACAGACGGGGCCCCAAGATGTATCTGGCCAACGGTTTTGTGGCGTTTATGAAATATATAAATATATCATAGATTTTATGCAATCAAACATCAGAAACACAAGACCACCAGACAAAAGAATCGTCCTGCATTGTACAACTGAATGTGTTTTTATATGGGGGGCCGCAATGGGCCCCTAAATGGAAAAGTTTGAGAACCCCTGCCCTACAGGCCACAGTACACTCCAGGGTCTCAGTGGTCTCCATGATTCAAGTCGATTATTAATCAAACATCTATTATGTTTGTTCTGTCTATTTGTCCCCACAAAGTATAAAAATAAACTCTGTGTGTGTGTGTGTGTTTCAGGAACATGAGTGCAGTGTGTGTTTACAACATGAGTCAAATCAACAGCGTCTTCAGTTCCTCTGAATTCATGGAGATGAAGAACATAAAGGCTCCAGCGGATCATCGGCCTGGACAGGTGACATTTACACCTGACTGTGTTTAAGGGTTGGGAATTGAAAATCTATTTTAATTCTGGAATGGGAATCGAAAGGTTAGAATCAGAGACGTGATATCCAATTAAAATTTCAGTTCCTCTGATCAGTTCCTTTGTGCCACTTTTAGAATTGTGCATGTTTGATGCTGGTAACTCAATTAAAGCCTTTATGAAAATGAACCATATTTAAACTATAGTAACACACATATGTGTATGTCTTTGTGTGAGTTTATATTACAAACCAGTCACTAAGAAGGCGAAAAGACAGCACAGGTTGGTATCTAAATGTTGTTCGAGAAAGATTTCAAATGATTCCCAACCTAGAACAGAACAAACCAATCCATCTCATTTAAACATCAACATGATATAGACACATCACATCACTGCTGTCATTTACATCCCAACACTACACGCATCCCATAATACCCTCTGATAGACAGGTGGATGCCTGAAATTAATGAGCTAGCCTGATAAAACTCACCGCTGTACAGGTTGTCGTTGTGTCCTGTCTCCACGGTAACATCAGCTTCAGCTCTGATTGGTTGATTGGAATTCAGGATTGTGGGTAGTTCGTTACACATTCTGCACTGAATCACATGACGTGAAGACTGAAGATGTTTCTCTGGTGTCTGGTGTTTAGTGTGATGGTGACAGCACCCGTCTGAAAGCTGATGTCTTGAGGTTTATGAAGGAGGGTCCTGAGGTGAAGGACAGGATCATGCCAGAGACCGCACCTCTGATTTTTCTTCATCATCACTACACACACATAAAAGTGGACACAATAAAAAAGACTACAGTACTTTATCTGGCTCTGGGTATGTATCACGCATGAGCACACACACAACCAAACAAACACACAGACACCTGCTTCAAATGCATTGACACGTCAGCCATCTTGGAACAGTCAACATTTTAGAAGTCTGAGTCACTCACAATAAAAAACTAAGAGTTGAACACATTGTTATGACATTGTGCAGCTTCTGGTATAAAAAAAAGAGATTTAAATAATGTTTGTTTCTACACGACAGTACATAAGATTTGATATTCAGGCATGTGTTGCAGACACACAGTGATCTTGAGTGTTCACAGAATGTTCCAATATGACAGACGACTTACAGCCCATAGAAACATCTGATAGTGAGGCATCTGTGTGTTTCTGTGCTGCTGATACTTAAATGACGGAGCAGAACTATAATTGTGACCATAATTTCACAATTTGTAAGAGTCCAGCGCTTGAGAGGCGGTATCATGTGTTTCACACATGTGTTATTTTATCACTGTGGGTTGTGTGCACTTCGACCATAGAGAGATGTAATCATTGAAGATGTGAAATATGTAAGAACAGCAGACCCTGATGTTGAGAGCACTTCCTTATATAGTGTCAACATGACTTGAGCCTTTAACTTCAACATCATTTCCTCATGTAACGCTCGCATGAAGAAACTGCCGTTGTATGTGTGTGTCACGTGTGTGTGTACATGATGTATGAATACAGTTGTGTTAGCCAGATGATGTGAGTTACACACTCAACTTCAGGATTTACACAACACCATCTGTGTGGAGAACACAAGACACTTTGTTGTGATCATAGAAACTGAACACAATGACCTTAGAGCGCTCGTATCAGTGACTTCTGAGGGGTCACTAAACAGACAGCAGACTAGGTCTGATATGAGCGCTTTAAACATGTGTACGACTTAAATATCACATGATGTTCTACTCACAGAAAGCGGCGGGGTTCATAAAGTCCTGGGAGATCAGCCCGTCTTCATCATCACTGAGTTTCGGCCGTTTCGAAACCGGACTCGCATCACCAGCATGCTGTTAGACACGACTGAGGTAACACAAAACAACACAACATCATTACACAGCGCTTTATAACTTCATGATTGTGTACATCTCTTTCACTCTCGTTTGAAATGAACCATGGTTCTACACTGCAAAAAATTACAGCATTTTGTCCTATTTTTAGTCAAATTATCTAAAACTTCTTGAATCAATATACAATTACTTGAGCAGAAAAAGATATTTAGTCTTGTTTTATGAAAAATAATATAAGAATTAGGTAAGTTTATGGTGAATAAATGGAAATAAACTATGTTTGACCTTTTTCTCAAGTACCAAATTAACAGATTTGGGGATTGATTTTGTACCATCAACCTACTTGTTTCTTGTATTTTTCTCCTTAAAACGAGACCAAATATCTAAGGTCCAAGAAAGTGCATCTTGATGAAAGAATGGTTAGATATTCGTGATACAAAACAAGACAAAAACACGTTTTGCAGTGTAGTATCAGTTTTTAAAAGTAAAACACCACGACTGTCGTTATCATTATGCTAACCATGGTCACTACACTTTAACTCCTGAATCAATGAAAATAGAGGAAATGTATTAGAAACATTATAAATGTTATAAATGAAACCAGGCAATATTCATTGGAAATCTGTGCATGTATGACATATCGCTTGTTGCTCCCTAACTCTTTGTAAGACGCTTTGGATAAAAGCATCTGCTAAATGACTAAATGTAAATGTATGTGGGGGTCTTGTGTTTCTCAGAAGCGTCTGTATGTGAGTTCTGCTAAGGAGGTGATTCACATTGACCTTCAGATGTGTCATGTGTATGGAGAGGACAATGATGAATGTGTTTTATCCAGAGACCCTTACTGTTGTTGGAACGGTTATCAGTGTGCCCCCGTCTCACGGTAAGATCTCTCACTGACACCTCATGTGGGTTCAAAGCAACGCTTTACCCAGAAATGATTCCTCTTGACTAGGAAAGTCAAGGGGACTTTTTGTTGTACGATCTATTCCTTTAACACCAGTGTTTGTCATAGGATGTTATAGGTCAAAACATCATACACATTACTACATGATGTAGAAACAACACACAGACACTTCTCTTCTAGAGAAAACACACACTGACCCAGGAAATCTAATTTAAGACACACTATCACACAATATTTCATTTTCTATAGAAGAGACCACTCTTCACACACACGCCCACCCACCCACATGCACACGCACACACACATACACACACACGCCCACCCACCCACCCACCCACCCACCCACCCACGGATGTATGCACCCACGCACCAATAACACTTATAAACTGGTAAAAACCACACACACACACACACATGCATGCACACACACATACACATGTATGTTTTATTATCTTCGTGGGGACAGTTAATAGGCGTAATGAGTTGTATTCTGTACAAACTGTATGTTTGATCCCCTAAACCTAAAGATCTGAGAAAACTTTTTGCAGTTTTAGATTTAAGACAAATATTGATTTGTTTTGCACGATTTCCTGACCCTGACATGAGTCCCTATACACACACACCGACACACACACAAACACACACACGGACACACACACACACACACACAGTTAAAGTGTGTGTTAAATGTAAGTGAAGTCTCAGATTCACCTGTATTCATGCGTGTCATATCATCTCTTTTTGCAGAAACACAGTCCAGTGCCTGAGAATTGGTGGTGAGTTTAGATTATTTCATGTTTCACATCGTGTAAATTTGGCAGATTAAAACATTTGCTAAATAAATAGATGTAAATGCCCGCTAACCCAACTGACTCAAGATCTGGCTTTGGGATATTCACAGTTTTTGCCTGTGAACTAAAATCATAAATCCGGTTTGGGCCTTTTAATCGTACTGTTGTGTTGAAATGATCTGTGAAGCTTCTCGAAAGCAACAGACGTGACAAACTGTGACCCACAAACAGAAGATTCACATCAAAGCTACCAGCCACCATCACAACATTTAGTTTTACATTCATGCATTTGGCAGACGCTTTTATCCAAAGTGACTTACATTGCTTCATCCTATACATTTTACATAGGTATTTGCAATCCCCTGGGATCGAACCCACAACCTTGCGTTGGTAACACAATGCTCTTACCACTGAGCTACAGGAAAGCTCAGTGGTAACAACAGGAAACGACATAGATAAAAGTTTCTTTAGCAAGTCTATGACTGACTAACAATGAGTGCATGTTTAATATCTATTAATCTGTCACGTGTGTGTTTGTCAGTGGCTCAATCTAAGCCTGAAACAGACGGTGGAGTGACGATGTCCATCGTCCCGCCCTCCTCCAGATATTACCTGGACTGCCCCACCATTTCATGTCACGCCTCATACCACTGGTACCGCGGGAACACCCGTCTGGAGTGTGTTCGGAGCCATAACGCCTGTTTGTATCTCATTGAGAGTATGAATGAGACTCATGAAGGTTCATACAGGTGTGAATCAACAGAAGGTGGTTATCACGGAATCATCACCAGATATGAGCTCAGGATGAACGCATCGCCAACTCTTACAGTCAACACCGCACTTTTACCATGTTTACTACTTCTGCTGACTCACCTGCTCTCATAGAGACATCAAACCTTCCAATCCACCCTTTAACAAACCAATAATGTGTTACATGTTGATACATGTGGATCCAATGTGCCATAGGAGGCTGAAGAACATCATTCGGTCATATGAATATCTGTCATGATGTGACAGGATGAGGAGTTTTAGCACTTCTGTCATTTATTCTTGGGATCAGTGTTTTCTGTACTTTGCGTAATTCATCACTTTTAATGTAGTATCAGAATAACCTCTACTTTCAGAACGCAGGTTATCAAACAGCAAATCCTTCTGTCGTTTTAAAAGTATAGATTGAAAGTCGTATTTATTTCCTTTGTGCGAGTGAAAAATGTGCAATAAGAACTTCACCACTGTGACTACTTGTGTAATATCAGAGATATAGATATTTTTATATGGCTGTAATCATGCATCTTGTATTTATAGCTCTTTTTGCAAAAGTGTTAAATGCTAGGAATATTTGATATAACAAATGCAGGAGTAAAATCCAGCAAACACACACACACACACATTTCCACCCAAGTGTTAAAGAAATGAACTTGTGACCACTCTCACTCTCACTCTCACTCTCTCTCTCTCTCTCTCTCTTTCTAAAGGTCATGAGTTTTTAGAAAAGTTTTTTCAATGTGTGATCAATAATCAGGACATCTTTCATCATTTATTGTCCACGTGTCTAAATAAAACTTTTTGGAAACTGTGCTTAGTTTCAAGTTTTGTTGGATTTTAATTGAAATGTTCATAACCGCTGTTTTTATGAAGTAGCTTTGTCAGCTCTTGTTACATGAAGTCTAAACTGTTTGTCAATAGACGTATTGCATTACAATTTTTGTACACTGAAATCACAGGAAAACCATCTGAAGAACGTTTAGAAACCTGAGAAGTTTTCACAACATCTGTTTCCTTGTCTTACAGAATGCTGGCAGTTCTAATGTGTTCACCGCCAAAGTGAACAATCATTTCCTTAAAAGCCAAGATCATAATTTACTCACCAACATGTCGATCTAAACGCACACACTACGACTGCTTCTGTTCAAAACATAAAACATTCATATAACAAATTCAATTCAACAAACTTCATCGGCTCAGTCGCATACGTTTGAAACAACAAGACAGTAAACATGTCAGATTTAAATCTCATCTATAAAGGTTTAAAAGCACAATTAGAAAAACAAACACAGAGTCAAGCTCACAGATTAAGAGATACAACTTTATCTTCCCGTACATGTTTAAAGCCCTGAGAGCCGCCAACACAACTCCATGCGTCACATTCACATCACACCATTGTTTCACAACATCAGTAATATTGTGGTCATCGTAACATTATAACCGTACAAAAATATGCACAAGCCCACTGGACATGTATTCAGTGATGAACTGTACATCTCTTAAACAAACAAAAAGTGAAAATAACAAAACTGAAGTGAAATGAGGTAATGAAGAATAATGTGAAGAGACTTCCTGAGTGAAACAAACATCAAATCAACAGCAACACAACTGATTGCTTTCACATCAACATCATATTTTCACATTTTCACCTTAAAGTCAAAAGAAGATTAAGGCATCTGCATAAAGAAAATGAAACTGATTTAAACATAATAACAACAGTATTTTTCGACACACTGTACCTTACCCACCCATTCTCATTACTAATGCTGAACATGAGTTTCAGTTCAGTGATATAAACCACACAAGAAAATCTCTTGGGAAAAGCGAGAAAGAGAGAGAGAGGGTGAGAGAAAAAGAGAGAGAGAGAGAGAGAGAAAGAGGGAGAGAGACAGAGGGAGAGAGGTAGAGAGAGAGAGAGAGAGAGAGAGAGGGAGATGGAGAGAGAGAGTGAGAGAGAGAAAGAGAGAGGGAGAGAGAGAGAGAGGGAGAGAGGGAGATGGAGAGAGAGAGTGAGAGAGAAAGAGAGAGAGGGAGAGAGAGAAAGAGAGAGAGGGAGAGAGAGGGAGGGGAGAGAGAGAGGGAGGGGAGAGAGAGAGAGAGACAGGGGAGAGAGAGAGAGAGGGATGACATGTTAAAAGTTTTTTCTAGCATCCTGGTCAGCAAAAGTCTCTTCAGTATTTTGTCACATCAAGCTGAGAAACAAAATGACATAATCAATGCTTTAAAGTTTATTCTAAAGTTTGATTTTAAATAAATGTTATTTTAAATCATTATATAAAAGGTTGTTGTTTTAAATACAAGCTTGATTCATTTTGATACGTTCAAGAAGCAAAACATATCATTTTATCTGTAAATATGTCATTTTGTGCTGTTTAGTGTGTGGTGGATAAAAGCGTTTGCCAAATGAATAAATTTAACGCAAATGTAAGTGACGTGAAGTTCATTGGCATACAGTCATCATTGCTTAGTCACATGACTGATGACATCATCAGTCATATTTCCTGTGAAGTCACAAACCCTCCGTCCACCTGAACATCAATGTCTGAAATCAACAGTAGTTTAACGGCGCGTCTGTGATGATCTTTGGAAAACTAGCCGTATAAAAACACAAGGCAGGTTCAGTTTGGTTTGGTGAGCAGGTAAAAACATCTGATTGTACAAATGCAAATCATCACATGGATGAACACGAGAGAGATGCTTCACATATGATGAGCAAAAAACAAAACATCAGGACCTGACAGAAGCACTCATCAGAATTTACTGGCCATACGTCATATAAAACAAACAAAACTAAGATCATAAGAGCCGTTAAAATCATGTGATATAAAAGTGATCACTCAACGTTCATGAGCTTCACTTTAGTCTGCAGATCTTGCTTCACTTGTGACGGATGAATCTCATCACAACATTCACATTACACGACAAAATGAGAGAGAAATTATATTTTGCGAATGGAAATAAAACTCATTTACCACTATTTTTACAGATCTTTACACATTCTCATAACTGAGATCATGAAATATTGAAGAGGGATTTATACTATAGAGAATCTCTACGTGAAATTATTAAACCCGTATTAAACACGACTAATGAAATACACAAAATTTAATTTCCCTGTGAACATGAGCTTGAGATGAAATGTTTTTATGAGATCCACCGAACGTGGGTCTAACGTCTGAGACACACAGCGACTCAGATGATCTGATATTATTACAAAAACGTTTATAAAACTTTGTGTGGTTTCTGAAGGATTGTGATCTCACCGTCAGCAGGTTGACAGAGACCTGAATGCATAGAACAGTAAGTGACAGCGCCGCGTCTTCCTGAATCAAATCAAGTCTGACTATTTAAAAAAACTAAAAGTCAAAAGCTCATGAGGTGCTAAAAAGCTTGGCGTCTCCTAAATGACTAAATGTAAATGTAGGTGAGATTCAGATGAAATGTTGAGGTATATATAAAAGACAATATATTGCAAAACGCACACACAAACTTTATCTGAATAAAAATGTTTAAGTCAGCGTTTGGCTCAATGTCGTGATTGTATTGAACACATTCAGTCTGACGCACAAACACAACAGACGCATGAAAATCATTCTGGTGATGGAAATCATCTGTTCAGCGTGTGTTTCAGTGAGTTTTCACATCAGTGTGCGTCTGTGTGTTTGTGCACTTTTTAATTCACAGGTGTGTTCTTAATGTGTTGGAGAGTCACAGCTGACAGGAGAAGTGAGGTAGAGGGCGGTCGCTGAATCAGATGGGTTATGGGGAGCCACTGGTGCTCCGCCCCTTAGAGGAGGAGGAGGAGGCGGGGCTTTGGCCGGGGGCGGGGATAGGGAAGGTAAACAGCCCAGTGGGTCCAGAGGGCGGCACTGTAGCACCAAGAGACACATTCACACCCGCGGCTGCTGACTTCTGTGCAAACAGAGTTCCTGTGACACAGAGACAGATGAGAAGTGATGTGGACCCTCAGAACACTTAAAGATGACATCTATGTAGGGCCCTCGCTCACCTGAGTAAATGATGCCATTGACCTCCACAGACATGCTGATGCCAGAAGCTCCAGAAGAAGAAATGCTGATGGACAGATCACGCTTCTCATCCACTGCACGACAAAACAACCGCATCATTAACACACACACACAACACAAACACAGAGAAACACACACACTCAGACAGAGACACGCACTCAGAGAGAGACAAACACACAGAACGAAACACACAAACAGACAGAGACACACACACACACACAGACAGAGAAACACACAAACAGACAGACACACACTTACACACACACACACACACACACACACACACAGAGAGAAACACACAAACAGACAGACAGACACACACACTTCTTCTTCTTCTTGTTCGTCCATCAAAGTTGATGATGACCATGGCAGATTTGTCATTTTGTTGGGTTTTGATGAGTGCGCAGATGGCTGAAGAGGCCAATCCGAGCCCGGAATTCCCTGTGGCACACTGGACAGATCAGGGAGGATGTAGAGCTCTGAGGTGCAGCCACATATCCTTCCTTGGTAGATTTGTGCTGCTGCCTCTTCAAGATAGCACAGGAGCTTCTCCTGCTCTCACAGAGGACTGCACCGTCCTGGACTTTTTTCCTCCAGGCAGGTCGGTCCTGTGCTAGGGATTCCCAGCTTTTCAGGTCGAGTCCAAAGCTCTTCAAGGAAGTTTTAAGGGTGTCCTTATAGTGCTTTTTGGGGCCACCTTGTGCTCGTTTGCCCTTTTTCAGCTCGCCAAAGAAGACTTGTTTTGGAAGTCTCACGTCAGGCATTCTGGTCACGTGGCCAGTCCATCTAAGCTGTTCCTTTGCAAGCAATGTGTAGATGCTGGGGATATTTGCCTTGCTGAGGACTTCCGTGTCAGGGATTCTGTCCTGCCACTTGATTCTCAGTAGTTTCCTCAGACAGCTCAAGTGGATATGATTCCATTTTTTGGCATGGCGCTGGTAAACTGTCCAGGCTTCACACCCATACAAGAGAGTTGGCAAGACAACAGCCCGGTAGACCTTCAGTTTTGTCTCCTGCTTGATGCCAGTCCTTTCCCATACCAGGTCACATAGACGTCAAAAGGCTGCACTGGCCTTGACCGTCCTGATGTTTACTTCATCATCTAAGTGCACAGCACGAGACAGTGTGCTACCAAGGTAAATGCACTTGTCAACGGCTGAAAGCTTTTGCCCATTTATAAAGATGGTTGGCTCAGTGTATGGTTACCCAGGAGCATGTTGGTATAGAACTTCAGTCTTCTTTGTACTGATTGTTAGGCCGAAGTTGTTGCAAGCTGAGGAGAGGTGGTCCATACTGTCCTGTAGATCTTTATTCGAGCCAGCAGCCAGAGCACAGTCATCAGCAAACAAAAGTTCTCGAACAGTGACTTCCTCCACTCTAGTTTTGGCTTGCATCCTCCGCAGATTGAATAGCCCACCGTCAAAACGGTAGATGAAATTAATCCCAGAGTTGTACTTCTGGAATGAGTCTTGCAGCATGGCAGAAAACACCATGCTGAAGAGAGTTGGCGCTAAAACGCAGCCTTGCTTTACCCCGTTTGGATTGGGAATGGATCAGAGAGTTCTTGCTGGTCTCTGACGCTGGCCATCATGCCATCATGAAGCTTGCGCACAATGGCAATGAACTTGTCTGGACACCCATACTTGGCCATGATTTGGTCATGACACACACACACACACACAGACAGAGAAACACACAAACAGACAGACAGACACACACACACACATACACACACACAAACATAGAGAGAAACACACAAACAGACAGATACACACAAACAGACAGATACACACAAACAGACAGATACACACAAACAGAGAGATACACACAAACAGACAGATACACACACACGCACACACATACACATACACACAGAGAGAGAGTGACACACACATACACAGAGACACACACACTCACAGAGAGACACACACACCCAGACACACACACACACTCACAGAGAGACACACACACCCAGACACACACACACACTCACAGAGAGACAGAAACACACTCACAGAGAGAGAGCAACACACATACACACGCACACAGAGACACACATACTAATTCACAGAGAGAGCGAGCCACACACACACAGACAGACACACACAGACAGACAGACACACACACACACACACACACACACACACAAAGAAACGGGCTCTGACCGTGGGGCGGAGCTGGCAGACGCAGGTTCATGGGTATGTGTGATGTCATAGCGATCAGGTTCTGCTGAAGGGCTTGATGCAGACGCCTCTGCTGCTCCTCGGCCAGTCGCAGCATCTTTCTCTCGGGTGCTTCCGTCTCCAGTTTCTCTCTGAGCTGCTCCAGCATGGCGGCTCGCGCCAGACCCGAATGCTGCTGACCCAGAGACTGAGACGATCGCCCCGCAAACAGAGAGGGAACAGTGTCCTCTACAGGAGACAAACATTGCATCAGAACACACTAATCTTCAGTCAAACACTTTATTCTCCGTTAAAAATCCTAAAGAGGACGAAGTGTCCTGTTCCACAGAAACACAAACACACATCCTTCAAATGAAGAGTGTTTCCAAAATGAGATCCCTTTTCACAAATCATGTTTTATTGTGTTAGTCAGCTGTGTTTTTTCAGTTATCATGGCTTAAAACAAAACAAAGCAAGTGCAGTTTGATAAATATTAATTGGAATGAAAATAAAAATGATGTTTGACATTATTTTAAACTGAGATATCTCATTGTGGTACCAAACTCTTCAAATATTCTGTTTGTGGCTTTGATATGTTTGAAGTGCTTCAGTGAGTGAAGCTGCACTTCATGTAGATGTGGACAGGAGGCGCTCCAACACACAAATACAACAACTGAACAACACTCATCACGGAGAATGATCACAGTCTGTGTGTAAACACTGCTCATCATGAGAACATGAATCATCAGACTATTTTAAAACAACACAGGCAGAAAACCTCAGAATGGATTAGTCACTGACCGAGTCCTGTCTTCAGAGTCGACCCCGGAGACGTCTGGAGGCCGTTTGAGTTCCCCGCGGCCCCCATACTCAGAGCTGACAGATGCATCGTGGGTGGGGAGAGGATGTGATGGGCGGAGCTGGGGGAGGGGCTAAAGCGGAACAGGCTGTTACTGTAGGTGGGTCGACGGCCCTCACGCCGGTTACTGTCGATGGCCGCCTGAAGCTCGGTGGGAGAACTCAAAGCTTTCCGCTCACACTCAAATGGGTAAAGATACTTCATGTATCTGTCATAGAAGAAAACGTCAACACAACGTCAACACAACTTCAACTCTAGGGCTGTTTCCTCTACAGCAGTTCAGCTGTGCTATTTCTGTACATTTATTTTTTCAGTTGAATTCAAAGTTTAAAAGCTTTCAAAAAAAAATGTCTTTGTTGCTTTAAAAGTAAATGAGTAATAGTGTTGAATAATCGAGATCTCAATTTTTGTCAGAACCGAGCAGCCCTAGTCAACACAACATCTGACATGAGTGACAGCTGACGAGACACTAATGCTGAAGATGCTGCAGGCCAAATGTGTCATGAGAGAGATTTTATTTTAGTGGTGGGCATAGATTATTTTTTTTAATCTAGATTAATCTCACTGTAATCTTGGAATTAATTTAGATTAAAATGGCTCATTTGAATTCTGAATATGTGTGCTGCCCAAATAATGACTAAAAGTAAGTCTTTGAGAACGGGTTTCTCAAAGCAGGTGGCGCATTAGACCAGGGGCTCATCTCCTGTTTCCAAAATGCATCACAAACTGCTTGAGAAAGCTGTTCTACTATGATCATTGGTGATGAAAATAAATGATGTTCAATAAGATGTACTTGTGTTTACTTCCGCATTAGCTAAGGGATGCTTTGCGTTTAGGTGGTACTTGAGACTGGAAGAACTCCTACAGTAAACCAATTCCACATTGAACAAGTAGGTCTATCGCCTCTTTGCATTGACTTAACATGTAAATCTCTCGCTCTTGACGCGTCATTCACGTTTGGTCTGAACACAACATAACGTTACTGTGAAATTACCACATCAAACGTGACGTGCTAACATGGATGCAGCTATGACGCCGCCGGGTTTGCTTAAGGGAATTTTTTTTTTAAGAAGCTTCCCAATGAAAACCTCGACAAGACTAAAGTTGTTTGCACCTTATTCAATGTGGAATTATTTGGGCAGCACACATATTCTGAATGCCTTCGGCAGAATTCAAATGAG
Source organism: Triplophysa tibetana (assembly GCA_008369825.1). Classification (NCBI taxonomy): domain Eukaryota; kingdom Metazoa; phylum Chordata; class Actinopteri; order Cypriniformes; family Nemacheilidae; genus Triplophysa; species Triplophysa tibetana. Next base: position 23,975,983 of record CM017903.1, on the reverse strand, counting down.
CCATTTTAATATAAATTAATTCCAAGATTACAGTGAGATTAAAAAAAATAATCTATGCCGATCACTAGTATATATATATATTTATATATATATAGAGAGAGAGAGAGAGAGGGACTCAGTACTCATTCCCCCCAAATACCACAGTAAATCCATATCAATCCATACATCAATATATCCTTCAGGCGAATTAGTGTGAGACTCAATGACAAGAGTGCGAGTGTGTGTGTGTGTGTGTGTCGTACTGTGTTCGGAGTGTGAATGCAGCGCTGGTGATGGAGGTGGGCAGGTTGAGACCCTTAGTGATCTCTCTCCAGATCTTCTTGTTTATAACCTCCACCAGTCCTCCCTTCTCAGTCACTAGTTTATAAAGCATGTAGAGATCCAGCACCTGCTTCGCCATGATGGGAATTCTGTTCACTGGAGTCCCTGCACACAAAACATCGTCATCATCATCATCAAACACCATAACTGAGCTCATGTCACAGTAACACAGTTTTGTTTTAAAGTGACGCTTTATTTATTATTGAATTCAAACAGTGAATGAAAGGAGCAGATGTCTGTGTGTGTGTGTACTGATATAAATAATTTAAGGTCCCCACGAGGAAAACGGCTTATAAATCATACAGTTTGATATTTATTGAAAATATAATAATGCAGAGAGGTTTGTGTGAGGTTTAGGGGAGAAAATATATGTTAAGCCTGATATAAAATCAACGGAAGTCTATGGAATGTCCCCATAAAAAAACCTGCGTGTGTGTGAAGGTGAGAGTTCATGACATCACACATTCACCCAGAAGCCTTCAAAAGACGAAAGGAGGAAAAACACACACCACCCCACTTCAGCAAACATCCCTGACCTGAACCGGCCCAGACTTCTGAAAGCTGTACATTCATCTTTAAGCTCATATCTGTACATCAGAGTTAAACTTCTATATGAAGAGTACAGTGTTCTCTTGGTGAACAGCACCACGCCGGGATCACGTCACTCATTTAAACCTCTGAGAGATTTATGATGTCACACGTGAAATGAGAACAGCCAACGAATAAAGAAAGAGTCAAGAGTGAAGGACACACAAACACACACACACTGACCAGTGATGTCACGGCAACAGAGTCAACCAATCAAAACAACGCCAAAGGTTAAAGGTCGGCATGGGGTTACTGATGCTGAACACACATACACATGCACACACATACACACACACCTACATGCACACACACGCACACACATACACCTATGCGCACACACATCTACATACACACACCTAAACACACCTATATGGACAAAAACACACACACACACTCACACACACACACCCGCACACACAGACACGCACACACACACACCCGCACACACACGCACACACACGCGCACGCACACACACCTACACACACCCGCACACGCACACACACACACACACGCACGCACACACCTTTATGCACAAAAACACACTCACACAGTGAATTAAGAAAAGCACTCGTAAATTGTAATACATGTTCCCGTCTTAATGGTGTCAACGTATAAATATGAATATTTAGTAAAGAAAGATTTTTAATAAAAAATAATAAGTGTTTTATGTAGTTTGTCATGAATTGTGTTTGTCAACAGAAGTTCAGATCTGGTGTTTGTTAAGCCGCTCTGACAGGAATTAAACAAACAGTAAATTCATGTTAGCAGGACTGGAGTTTACGGTGGCGCCAGTGCCGCGCAAACCTGCGTTCTGATTGGCTCCTGGTGAACCCTCCCATCATGCCTCGCTGGGTTGATTTTCCCTTTGGGACGGGCCCATCAAGAGTAGAGTGATTAATGGCAGAGAGGTCAGAGGTCAGGGGGTTGAGGCCCCAGCGGAGCGCTCTCTTCAGCTTACATTCTGTTTAAGGTTCGGCCACGAGATCTGAGTTGAAGAATCTGAGATGCGTTTAATTGTGTGAAAATAATGACACAATAAAAATATCTTCATAGAATCAAATGAAACCAAATAAAAACTGTAGTTTATAGAATAGCAAACTGTAGTGCAGTATAGTTTAGTAACTACACTTTCTTTATATATGCTATAGAATATAACAGAAGAGGATTGATCAAAAGAAGTTAATACTTTAAAGATGGCATTAAATTAAAAAGATAATTCAAATGACTTGACACAGTGGTTAACTACATTTAGTCAGCAGATGCTTTTATCCGCAAGTGTCTTACAGAGAGTTTAGGAAGCAATAAAGCGACATGTATAGAAGTGCTAACACTAAGTTACTATGTTGCATATTATTATTTGAAAAAGATAATTTTCACTTGTAATCTTTAATGAGAAACCTGAACCTCCTCCCCCTCTCGACCTCTCTTCTCTTCTGAAATGGCGCGAGGGCGGGGCTACAATGACTGACAGATCTTTCAACTTTCAACCATCCAATCAGTTCTCGGTGGACGAAATCAAGTCCCGCCCTTAAAAATGTTCTCATTTCAGAAGTTGTTTCACTTGGGTATACGTCATGATATGGAAAAATATATATTATTACAATTTATATTTGATTTAATTGATGTTATTGTTCATTTTTATTATTATTTTATTGTATAATAATTGAATTAAATAAACATACAATACAAAATATACAATTGTTGAATGGGTCCTGTAGTTTGGAGCTTTTAAAGTCGCAGTGAAATTAAAAATGACATTTTCATGAAATATTGCAGCATTTATAGTCAATATCTTATCAATGTGGGTCATTCCCTCTGTAAAATTCATGTTCTCTCATAATCTTCAGTTAACATCTGAAAATGCACTTCCGCCCTGAAATGACCATCCATCTGAAATGATGAAAATTAGACAGTTTGGGTGAAGCATCTGTTGACTCCTCCCCTTAAACTGTCAGGTTCATAACAAAATCAATACGACTGCTGTTTTAACACATCCAATCAGTTTGCAGTGAACAATGCATTCTCATTCTCATTCTCATCTCACTCATTCTCTCCTTTGAATTTCCTTTTCATGCAGAAATGTGTTGCTTTAGGACCCCCTGAATGTTGGGTAAGTGCTAGGGCTAGCTTTTATCGCTAGCTTGTTTAGCACAAATTTAACGGACCCTCAATTCGAAACAATCTCTCTCTCTCTACTGTAATGTGCGATCTACACTATCAGCGTCAGGTCTGTTGTATTTTTAATGACGGGTCAGGGACGTTAACACTCAATGATCGCACAGAATCTGCTATATTTAGTGTCACGCATGCCATCTGACACACGACACCACAAATTCAACAGACGTGTACGTGCATACCAACATACCTGCTGCACATTTACATGCGACAAAAAGATGACCGGACTGAAAACACAACACGTTCCACCTCATTAAATCTGTTTAACATGCAGAAGAATGTCCCACGGCACACAGCTTTAGTGTTTGAGCTCAATATACAATCAACCAATACATCATCATATAAACTGTCAACTGTTTCTTTTTAACCTTTTTAACATGAACAAACACAGACATTTACATCCCAGACCAGAGCGTTTGTGGAAAACATTTCCATATGCAGACAAAAACACGTCACAGGTGAGGAGATGAAAACAAAATCACAAACTAAACCGTCCAGACACATTTCCATCATCGAGTGAGCCACACAACCTGTCTCATAAAGAGATGATGAGATGGAAAATAAAGAAAAAGCATCAACTTATATCTGCATGATACCAAAAGTGTGCTGTCTATCACTCAAGTGAGTGAGAGAGAGAGATGGAGAGAGAGAGATGGAGAGAAGGTGTAATGTGACTCTTCACTTCAGCTCCTAAAGATGCTTGAGTCACCACGACAGATGAAGACGGAGAGGATATCAGAGGAGTGAAGATCATACACAACTCACTGACACGCTGAAAACTGAGAAGACTGAGAGAGAAAGAGAGAGAGAGAGAGAGAGAGAGATAGATAGAGAGCAGATCTTATCAACACCTCATGGAAACACAAGCTCTTGCTCCACACAGTCTCTCTCTCTTTAACATTCACCTTCATCATAACGTCTGGACCACATCAGTCTCATCCATCTCAACAACACACACTAGTGTACGCGCGCACGCACACACACACACACACACACACACACACACACACACACACACACACACACGCGCACACGCGCACACAGACCCACTAGTGCACGCAAACACAAACGCACCCAACCACTACTGCACACATATACACACACTAGTGTACACACGCGCACACATGCACTAGTGTACAGTACACACGCGCACACACACTAGTTTACAGTACACACGCGTACACACACACACTAGTGTACAGTACACACGCGCACACATACACTAGTGTATACACACACACACTAGTGTACAAGCACTACCACACACACAAACATACACACTAGTGCACACAAACCACACACACTCATAAGCGCACACACCCAATACTGCACACAAATGCGCACACTAGTGTATACACACACACTAGTTTACAAGCACTACCACATGCAAACACACACATACTTGTGCACACAAACGCAAACAAGCGCACGCGCTCACACACACACACACACACACACACACACTAGTGTACAAGCACTACCACACACACAAACATACACACTAGTGCACACAAACCACACACACTCATAAGCGCACACACCCAATACTGCACACAAATGCACACACTAGTGTATACACACACACTAGTTTACAAGCACTACCACATGCACACACACACACACACACACACCCACACACACACTAGTGTTCAAGGGCAACCACACATAAACACACACGTTAACATAAGTTATTTTCCTCATGGAGACCCACAACACGTCTGCACATGGTGAAAAACTCATTCCTGGTGTTTTACTGCTGGTTACATTTACATTTAGTCATTTAGCAGACGCTTTTATCCATAGCGACTTACAAGTGGGGTAGGTAATGGAAGCAATTAGGACAGCATAAGTACAACAGGAGCATAAGTGCAATCAAAAAGAAGAGGTTTCATATAGCCTAACACAGTATACAGAAACATTCATACATTTTTTTATTTTTTATCTTTAGAGTAGAGAAGAAAAGAGTAGAGAAGAAACTTGAGTCAGAACAGAACAGTAAGATGTTGGCGGAAGAGATGTGTTTTCAGGCATTTCTTAAAGATGGCTAAAGAATCTGCAGATCTTGTAGCAGCAGGCAGATCATTCCACATAGGTGGAACAGATCCGGAGAAGGTGCGCGAGAGAGATTTTCTACCTTTATGGGATGGCACCACAAGACGGCGTTCGTTTGCAGAGTGTAGGGATCTGGCGGGTACATATGTCTGCAGTAGTGAGTGAAGATAAGGTGGTGCCAAACCAGTGGTGGTCTTGTAGGCCAGGAGCAGAGTCTTGAATTTGATGCGAGCGGTTATAATGATCTTAGCGAGTAACACAGGGTTCACCCTCACCACACACACACACACACACACACACAAACATGTTTTTATAAAGAAGGTTCATGTGCGGTAGTTTAAAGAAGAAACTGAAGGAAAGCCTCTCAGTCTGTGACGTGTCATTGAACACTAAACCTCATCATATAATCAAACACAAATACATCCAGTCTAAGAATATCTTGAGGATGAACTGATTATATAGCTGATGGAGAGAGAGAGAGAGAGAGAGAGAGAGAGAGAGAGACTCCACCCGTCTCCAGCACACCGCCCGTCTGCTCAGATATATCACAGAGACCATCTTTTTGTATCTATTTAGATGTTTAGCCGTGTTGTTTAAAATCGAGAATCACACAATTCTCTAGAATATCATGACATATGTCTGACTGTCACATTAACACTTGTGCTCACAGAATGAGTGAAGTAGTTAAACCTGTTCATCACAAGACCAAGTCTCAAAGTGTTCTTTACATATCAACAGACGAGGACACAATACTGTTGTACTGTGACACATCATGAGATGATGAGGTGTGTAAAGATCTGTGACATCTGAACACCTGTCAAACAACACATGTGTGATCATCTCTGATCCTCATCTCGCTGCAAAACATCACTTCCTTTCTCAGAATTTCGGTCTTGTTTTCCAGTACAAATGTATAAAGATTCTTAAATCAAGACGCATTTTCTCAATGAGCAGAATAATGTAAGAAAATAAGTCTAAAAAACAAATAAAATGAATCTTAAACCCACACACGCACACACACACCAGATACACTCGCACACACAGACACGCGTAAATACACACGCATACACATACAAATACATACACACGCACACATACACAGACACACACCAGATACACAGACACGCACAAATACACACACATGCGCAAATACTTGTGGTGGGCATAGATACATTTTTTTTAATCTAGATTTATCTCACTGTAATCTTGGAATTAATCTAGATTAAAATGGCTCATTTAAATTCTGCCGAAGGCATTCAGAATATGTGTGCTGCCCAAATAATGACTAAAAGTAAGTCTTTGAGAACGGGTTTCTCAAGCCAGGTGGCGCATTAGACCAGGGGCTCATCTCCTGTTTCCAAAATGCATCACAAACTGCTTGAGAAAGCTGTTCTACTATGATCATTGGTGATGAAAATTACGAAAAAAAAGTTCTCGCCCCCATCAGTGCAATTAAGTTATGTATACATCCGCGCTAAAATATCAAGGTGAAATCATCATAGCTTGTGTAGTATAGACGCAGCTGTCAACCCAACTTTGAGAATAGATTAACGGCGACATTTTATTTATCGCCCGCCACAGCACGTTAAAGCCGATAATGGCCCACCACTAGCAAATACACACGCACGCAAACACACACCAGATACACATGCAATCACACAGACACGCGCAAATGTGGGCAATGTGGGCAATCGTGGCCTAATGGTCAGAGAGTCGGACTCGTGACCAGAAGGTTGCCGGTTCGATCCTCAGGGCCGGCAGGTAACGATTGCGGTGCCCTTGAGCAAGGCACCTAACCCCTACACGCTCCCCGGGCGCTGCACTGATAGCTGCCCACTGCTCCGGGTGTACGTGTGTTCACCACTTGCTGTGCGTATGTTCACTAGTCACTGGATGGGTTAAATGCAGAGGTCACATCTCGGGTATGGGTCACCATATCTGACAAATAGGTCACTTTCACTTCACTTCAAATACACACACACGTGCAAATACACACATATGCACAGGAACCAGATACACGTGTACACACAGACTCGCAGAAATACACACACACGCAAATACACACGTCCACAGATACACACATACGCAAATAAACACACATGGAAATACACACACGTAAATACACACACACACCAGATACACACGCATACACGCAAACAAAGAAGAAAATACAAAAGCAAATACATATGAATGCACGCACACCCAACAAAAGACTTCTTACTGGCTTGACTAAAAGGAATTTTAGAAGATTTATCTTCCTCAAAGGTCACACAGACATACAAAACGCAGCAGTGTGTGTGTGTGTGTGTCACGTGTGTGTGTGTGTGTGTCACGTGTGTGTGTGTTTCACGTGTGTGTGTGTTTCACGTGTGTGAGCATGCTGCTGGTCAAACACTTTCAGTGGCCCATGAAGGGCTTCAACGTTCAGAACAAACAAACACAGAATCTAGATTTTCAGCTCACACATGACACATCAATCACACACACAAGTCTGTTTCTAAGACAAACCGAAAACACGCCGAGCACATGTACTGTACGAGGAGAGAAACAGCTCAGACTGATTCTGGATCATGTGTAAATGTTTGAGAGGTCTCACCTCTCTTCTGCATGAACGTGAAGAGATCATCCAGAAACTCTTTTCTCCTGGGATCGCTGTCTAACTCGTATAACTGTGAGAGAAATCAAGACCGAGATTACCACATTCATCTGACATCACAATACAGCCGTCGACACATTAAAGCAATAAGACAAGATCGTAATTTTCTACATATGATAACACTGAACACCACTGCGGATTCATATGAGCTTTCAAAACATACGGTGTAAGAAACATATTTTTATTGAAATGATGGGAAATAATGCTAATAAAGCCCTTGATAAATGTAACATTAACTTCAGAACAACAAAAATACATTTCACACATTTACTCACCTTTGCAAAATCTCTGGAGGCTTCAGCCCTCCCTCGAATGTTTTCTACATCATCTGACCAGGACACATCACCGTTCTGTAAACACACACACAGGTGTCAATTCTCAGGAAAAAGTAAATAAATGTCGGCTTCCTTCCTAAAACCTTCCTTCCCTAATGACCTCTGACCTACAGAAGATACACACACAAAAGTGAACTGGATTGGGTTCTCACGGGCTGTGTGTGTGTGTGATCTCCGACAACACATGAAATACTGAATTGAGTTCTCATTCACATCTTCTTAACAGACATATTCACATAAAATGATGTCATGATGCCCATAAGAGAGAGAATCCTTGTAAAAGTTAACACAAACAGTTTGGAAACAAATCGCGTGTAAAAGTTTATTACATCCGTGCTTCTCTTAAAGGGGCGGCAGCATAATAATAAACATCTCTGTTTATAACGTTCAAACAACAGAGGACGAAGAGAAATAATAACTTTAGTAAGGTTTCATTTATATTTCATGTATATGGTGAAGACTATATTTACTTGTGCTATTGCTTTTTGCACATACTACTTTTTATTTAAATACTTACTGATTAGAAATTTCATTTAGGCTAATAGTTTTTATATCATTACCTTATTTATTGAGATTACATAGGAATAAAACAACAAACAAACAAATAACTAGACACTATTATTTATTTATTACTTTTTTAAAGTCAGGCCAGTAAAAATTTGAATCACTTATCCGAGCAGGCCAGTAGAAATAATCCTTAGCGTTGACACATGACTGTATGAAACGATGATCATCTTGACCTAACATAGAGGGGACATTCTACCAGAACATACATTTACACTGGCAGGGCCTGACACTCTAGCTCATCCTTCTCAAAAAAACAACATACAAAAAAAGGTTCAAATCCAGTGTTGGGTGTGACTAGTTTCTAAGTAATTACTTACTGTAACTTAATTACTTTTCTCTTGACATAGTGGGGATTAATCAAAAATATTTATTACAGTTACTTTTCATGTTATTAAACTAAGTAATGTGTGTAATATATGTGTGTGCAATACTTGAATTGACAGTCAAACTTTGTAATACTTTAGTCAGTTATTAAGAGTACTTTATGTAGTTTTATATGATTTATCAGAATGAATTAAGAGTTGTTTCATGTCAGTCTTTGAACCACTGAACTAATCAATGTTGATGTAGAATCTAGAAAGTCATTAGTAATAAGCTATTAAATACTTTTTAGAGAGAGTCATTTGTACACTAATAACACTATTAAATATATAACTAGTAATTTTTTTTAGAGTAATTTACCCAACACTTCATCATATGACTCAATGACAGAACTGGATCAGTGTCAGCTTCAACTCAGTCAAATCATGTCAAACCAAAGGTGTATTGTACACATTTTATGTAAATGTGACAGGATGGGGACTCTTGTAAAATAGTATTTATTTGTAATATTTATGTATAATTTCATGATTTTAATCAATTGATATGAATGATGATAAATTAAATTTGCTTTTGATTGAGGTTTTCTTTCTAAATAACATTTTCTAGAATAACAAAACTATGAAGTCCTGTTTGGCTGAGCACAAGAACAGGATTTGTGATAAAGAAGAAAATATCTGAAGAGAACACCTCACAGAAGTCAAACATCAGTCAGTTTTACACATTTTTGGATGAAATATTCACTGTAACAGCTCAAGGACAGACAATGGTAGAATGTCCCAGAGAATGTTGGAAAAAATAAAAGATGTTAACTTTGTCCATCTGGTGCTATTATTTTATTTGATCAAATGTATTTTTAGGTCATTTGACCATCTCATACTGGACCTCACAGCTCAACAGTTATGATCACAGGATCAAGAAAAGATGATTCTTATGGCATGTTTCCAACTGATCATTTGTCATTTTAAATATAGCAATAAAAATGATACCATGGACTTTATACCGAGGCATTATCATACGTGATAATGTTACATCACTATCAGTGTTTCCTGAGTTTGAACGCATGATCTTTACGTTTCTAACACAATTGAGCTCCAGGAACACCTTTAACACAGAGACGATGCTGTGTGTGACATCAGTGTTTGTGTGTTACAGTCTGTTGTTCTCAAGAGAATCTTGTTGAACAAGTTCAAGTTAAAGATTTGACATGTTTGTAGCAACGCAAGCATCTAAAAATGAACACACGTCGGGTTAAAGACACAAAATAAAGATCGGAGGCGGCAGTATTTCTGAGGTTGTGATGATGTGATGAACAATAACAACTTAAATCAATTCACAAACCACAAAGATCCATTGAGAAGAAGAACTGATGACGGCACGCACACACGTGCACAGACACACTTGGCACACACTCACACAAACAAACACACATGCACGCGAACACACACCCACACACCCACACACACACACACACACACACACAATCTGCTGTTAAACTAAATGGTTTTTGTACACTTATTTACACAATATCTGTGTTAACATCCAGTTATCAAAGCCTGATATTTATAAAAATCCAAATCTGAAAAACACAACTTAACCTCCTGAAATGACTTTTTTGTGTCGAACACAAAACAAAGTCAATTTGGTTCTAAAAATGTATTAAGCAAATGAAAGCAAACGCATTTTCATATAGAAACAAGGCAAACCTCTGATATTTGCATCAGTCTTGACGTGATGTATCCGTCACTAACCAACCCCTCACTTCTGTTGAACTTCAGTATTATTTATCAAAGATGTCATCTGTCCTTCACTGCGGGTCACTCAACACAATTCACATTTCTGAAGAAGTGTGTGTGTGAAGTATATCATGTGAATCTGTGCGCTCCTGAATCTGAGCTCAGAAACCAAACAACGGGCGTCTGCCGCCGCAGACCAATACATTTCCATGAGCTTCTCTAGCTGGTAATGAAGCAGATAAAGAACGATTGACAGAGATCACCCAAGTGAATTTCCATTTATACGTCAGCGTATGTAAAAGAAACACATTTAAATGACACGTATTAGTGCATGAATGCCTCGAATTAAACAAAAACAGTCTGAGATGTAAAGACAACACAACAACTATCGAGTCTTTACAGCCGAGTCAATGACATGAATGTTTTACCATAAAATAAAAAACTTTCATTATTACACATGTGGTCTCCATAAATGACCCACTGGTTACCACGGCTCAACCTTTTGATGAAAGAGTTTATTTCCAAAATGAGATCAAATATCATGTTTTTTTTATTGTCCATTCCAATTAATATCAATTGAACTGCAGTTGGTTTGTTTTGATTTATGCCGTAATAATGAAAAAAATAACACAATATAAACATGATAACATCATAACAAAAACATGATCAGTCATTTTGGAAACAAACTCTTTAAATACACGGCTGCTGTACGTTTACTATAATAAAAGTCTGGTTGATTTTCATTAAAGTTATTCCCATCTCTATCTCCGCAGAGGTTTTTGGTTAATCATTAGATTGTGTTGTCTATAGAGAATGATTTATGAAGCCGGACGTCTTGAGTTATTGACTCTTGATTCTATCGAGCTGCATTAACACACAACTGAAGCAGATTCTTTGAGAATTGATGTTGTCATGTTTATGTGTAGAATGAGCTCGTTGGATTGAAGTCAAGCACACGGAGAGAGAGAGATTATCAGACATCTGCTCAAGTGTCACCACAAAACCTTGAGCAAACATATGCAGAATCAGTCAAATGGCATGACTGTAAAAGTCTTGAGTGGTCAAACGTGGACGTCGCCCGTGCGTGACTCGTATGCTCGGACATCATTTGCCTGGTAAATCGTTGTTCAAATCTCCAACATTCAAACATCGGCCGACATCTCGAGAAACTCAAATATTAAAGAGAAGCAAACACGAACGAGAACACAACCAAGACAAGCCCTGGAGAAGCTCATCATCGCCTCCCACTGATCCCATAATGTTTCCAGATCACTCCAGAAATACAGGAAGAAAATGAACATTTCTGTGTGCAAAACTTTGTAGTCTTTATTTCTCCAAAGATGGATTTAGAGCGAGTCGGTTGGGCTTGTGAGTGTCTTTTGGCAGATTTGCTCGTCACGCACAACTTATACATCATGTGCTGCTGGAGCGTGAAATAAAACACTTCCACTCCCCTCTCTCTCTCTCTCTCTCTCTCTCTCTCGCTCTCATTCATGCTCACAGTCTCTCGGCAGTGTGCCAGCCAACCACAATCTGGACCAGCGCCAGACACCACGAGACACAAGACAACAATCACAGAGCGGTCAGAAATCTCAGCGTCACACACAGATCTGCTCTTACATAACTTTCATTCAGTAAAATACCAAAACAATCAACATCTCAGCAAATAAACTAAGAGTCAAGATACAAAAACCTCCTGCACATGAGAGAGACGTTGTGTGTGTGTGCATGCGTGCGTGCGTGTGTCTGTGATGGCGTGTGTGTGTGGGAGTGTGTCTGTGTGCGTGTGTGTGTCTGTATGTGCCTGTGCATATGTGTGTGCGTTTGTGTGTGTCTGCGTGTATGTGTGTGTGTGTGTCTGTGCATGTGAACATGTTACGTCAGTCATCAGCATGTTTCTCACATCAGATCTCATGTGAGCTCATCATATCACACACACATCGTATGTCATGTTCTGAAACATACAGTTCATTTAAATATTTGTTTTAACAATCAGATTTATGTACACTCACCTAAAGGATTATTAGGAACACCTGTACTCCTGAACTCCCACAAATCTCCATCAACTGCAAGGTTCTATCCTATCAATATGGGCCAACATTTCTAAAGAAAGCTTTCAGCACCTCGTTGAATCAATGCCACGTAGAATTAAGGCAGTTCTGAAGGAGAAAGTGGGTCAAACACAGTATTAGTCTGGTGTTCCTCATAATCCTTTAGGTGAGTGTATTTAGCGACACCACAGAACAGCAAGGGAACGCGCTGCAAAATGTTCTTCTTTAATCAATAAAACTGTATTTATTCCCACTTCTAAAACTCAGAAAAGCATTCAGCTGCATTCTTTTATTTGAATAAAGGTTGTGTTGATGATGTTTCTTTATTTCATTTGTTCAGTCACACAATCAACGTTGCGTTCATTCTAGTGGTGGGCCATTATCGGCGTTAACGTGCTGCGTTAAAAAAACTTCGCAGCTAATCTATTCTCAAAGTTGGGTTGGCAGCTGGGTCTATACTACACAAGCTATGATGACTTTCACCTTGATATTTTAGCGTGGATGTATATCTAGCCGAATTGCACTGTAGGGGGCGAGAATGTGTCTTTGAACCTGTATGCCTAACGTTACTGTGAAATGACCAAATCAAACGTGACGTGCTAACATGGATGCAGCTATGAAGCCGCCGGGTTCGCTTCAGGGAAAATGTATTTTTAAGAAGCTTCCCAATGAAAACCTCGACAAGACTAAGGTTGTTTGCACCTTGTTCAATGTGGAATTGGTTTACTGTAGGAGTTCTTCCAGTCTCAAGTACCACCTAAACGCAAAGCATCCCTTAGCTAATGCGGAAGATGGCGGGGCCAAGCACTGATGTAGTGCAGGAGAAAAGTCGTCGTCAAACTACTATGTTAGAGAGCAACCGAGGCAAGCCCTTCAGCACAGCTCTATCAGACAAACCTCTGTGTTACTGTACACCTCATCCTTGCCAGCTGAGAAATTCACTCCCTCACTTTAGGTAGGCTACGTTATTTAATTTTAAAATCGGCAGAATTCAAATGAGCCATTTTAATCTAGATTAGTTCAAAGATTACTGTGAGATTAATCTAGATTAAAAAAACTAATCTATGCCCACCACTAGTTCATTCACACGTCATTTGTGTTGTAAAGACAGCACAAGATCAGACATGTTTTACATGAAATTTCCTCTGAGCAAAACAAACATCAGCAGGCGGTCAGAAGGTCACAGCTTGTGTGTTCCTCTCTCTCTCTCTCTCTCTCTCTCTCTCTCTCTCTCTCTGTCTCTCTCTCTCTGTCTGTCTCTCTCTCTCTCTCTCTCTCTCTCTCATTGTTAGGGTGTTCTGGGTGAGTAATGTATGGATGGACGGCGGTGTTGCTAGAGTACTCTGAGCGATCACTTTCTGGCTGAAATGAAGTCGCTGACATGATATTCTGGTCTGGTTTGCATCCGTCCGTCAAAATGAAAGTAATAACAAAACAATATGTAATATTACATTATTCCAGCTAGTTTTACACAAGACAGAAGCCACCGAGATGAAAGCTGTGCTGTAATCAGTCTCAGTCTGATGGGAAATCTGTCATGTCACAGGATTTAAGGCTGTAATTCTCTTAGGAATGTTTCCTTTGGGTGGGGCAACATTTACAGTCCACCCACCCGCCACTTACCCTCATACCCTCCCCCACGAGTGACAGATCTATTTCTGACCGCCAGGAATCTTTAACACTCCACTGTCACCTGCAAGATTCAACAAAACACACACGTGCACATACACAATCAATGCACATGCACGCAGACACACAAACACACAACACATGGACACATACACACGCACGCACACATACAATCACTCATATACACACATACACGCAAACAGACAAATACACACACGCGTGCACATATAGTCACATACATGTGCGCACAAACATGCGTGCGCTCAAAATCACACACACACGCTTACATACAATAACGCACATACATGCACATACACACATGCACATTAACTCCCACGCAAACGCATGCACACACACACACACACGTGTGCACATACAATCACATATATATGCACACATACACACACGCACAAACACACGTGCGCTCATAAAATCACACACACCCGCTTACATGCAATAACGCACATAAATACACACACAAACATGCACATACACACATGCAAACGCCCATACAATCACGTATACACACACATGCGCTCATACACGGACATACATACACACGCGCGCTCATACATGGACGGACATACATACACACACACACATGCGTGCGCACATGCAATCCTGCACATACACACACATGCACGCAAATACACACACACAGATGTGAGCTGACGGATTGATTTGTTTTCAGTATGTAGTATGTACACCGTGAGCTGTGTGAACATTGTCTGTGAGCATTAAATGGTCGAATGCATGAGTCAAAATGCACCGATGCTTGTCTTGACAAACTGTATCCCACAATTCAATGTGCTCAAGATGACCTTCCAGTGTCATGAAGTCAAACACATTTTTTCAATCAGACTAAGACATTTACAACAAACTGTACAGTAGAATATACTAGTGCACTACACAGACACTACACACAAGACAGATACATGTTTACATGAGTGACCCACAATCCCTCACTGTATTCAGTGTTCTGCTGCATTACAGTATCTGGGAGACGTTGAGTGAAATAAACCATTTAATGTCAAATATATCTGGAAAAACTCCATACAACAACAACGACACGTGAATCAAACGCAGAAGTGACACAAAGAACTCCATCAGGTGCAGATTCATTTCACTGAACATGATCCTAAAGCTTTAGTGAACCACATAAAACAGACATTTGAATGGATATTTTCCTGTGTGGTAATTTAAGGGCTTTCCCACCCAGCACTAGACGTCATTTGGACGTCGATTTTTGGGCTAAATCAAGTCGGCCCGTCCTGGCCGTCTTTTAGCCCTAAAATCGACGTCGAAATTTGGTCTTTTTTTGGTCCGTCGAAATTTGGTCGAAATTAGCCCAAAAATCGACGTCGAAATCTGGTCTTTTTTTGGTCCGTCGAAATTTGGTCGAAATTAGCCCAAAAATCGACTTCGAAATCTGGTCTTTTTTTGGTCCGTCGAAATTTGGTCGAAATTAGCCCACAAATCGACGTCGAAATCTGGTCTTTTTTTGGTCCGTCGAAACCTGGTCGAAATTAGCCCAAAGATCGACACCGAAAATTTGTCTTTTTGGTCCGTCTAAATTTCGTCCAACTTTAGTCCAAACAAATCGATTAAAATTGGCCGTTGTTAAATCCGTTCACATTGACATGAAAAGAAAATCACATTGCAGTAGTTTCTTGATAAAAAGGGTTTTCCCCGCTTCTTCATGATGCACATACCTTTCAGACATTTCTTAAGGTTGGTCGATTTGTTGTTAATAGTTGCTCATAATGTTGCATTCGTGAGAGTTTCCCTTCCTTATCACGCAACCGTTCTCCTCAATTTAAAGAGTGCATTAGTTTTTTTCCGGTTTTTGTTTTACAATATTACAGTTTTTTTACAGTGCCAAAAACAAGCATTAATGTTATACCTGATCATCATTGTCAATCAATATTGACAAAGTCGTTGACCGAAGCACAAAAATTATCTTTTCTCATCCAAAATCAAACTCCTGAATTTTCAGTTGCTGCACATTAATGGAACTCTTCAATAAACTGGGTTCTATGTTTAGATGAAACTACGCTTCTTTAAGGCAAATTCAGAATAGTTTATCCCAAAATTATGATGGGAGATATTTTGAATAAGGTTTTTGACATGGCCACGATTGCAGTGGATTTGAGGAAATGAAAACTTGATATTAAACAAAGTTCGTTTCAAATTTAAAAACCAGTGCCTTCATTGTGCGACAAGGAAATTTTGATGCCATTGAAGAAAAAGATCATTGGATGAGAAGGTTCTTCACTGCACATCTCATTGAAAAAAAGAGAAACAGGTAAGATTTTTAATCTCATATTTAATAATTATAAATGTTTTCGTTTACTTAAGGAAATCAATTTTTATTTAAGGTCATATCTATAAAATGAACATAAGACAATTATACAACCGGGCAAAGGACTCATTGAGTCCATTTACGATACCACAATATTTTTCAAGAAATGTGTGTGATAAAAACTAAACATACTGAATGTTAAAAAATACATAATTTAAAATGTATTAATTAAAATTATATCTAGCCTAGTCAGATGATAAATAGTACACTTACATTATGTACTTATAGTGTTCTCCTTTTGTACACAAATTTTATACATTTTAGTAATTATACAATTTTTATTAGATCTATTACTACTTGAGAAAATCTTAAAAACAAAAGTGTACTCAGCCAATCTAAAATCTTGTCTAGGGCACCAACCCAGGCTGGGCCGGCCCTGTTTTAAGACACCACGAATATGAAATGTGATAAAATCGTATTTAGTCACCACTTAGTTACAGGTGGTAATTAAATACATTTTAAATATGCCTACATAAATAGTATGTTAAAAGCACATAAATCAATAAACAGGAAGTGTGAACTATAACTTCTCCCGGAGCAGGAAAGCTCCGCTACATCAACACTGACTACTAGATAGAGCGGAACTGTTACTATAGCAACGATTTCAACTTAAGAGTTTGTCTCTGACGAGGTTCATAAACAGTACTACTAAAGGAGAATTTTTAGAATACAAATATAAATTTAGTGTGCGGATAAAGAGCAATTTAAGTATATCTTGAAAGTGTACTTTTTACCAAAGAGCCATTTTTTTTCTAATGTATGTACTTTTTAGTCACTAAGTAGTATAACGCAAGGTATGGTTCCATAGATACACATTAAAAATGTCATATATAAAAACTATATTAAAATAGTACTTCTTGCTTGCTTGCTCGTGCCAACCCCGCGAAACTTGGAATATAAACTGTTGTCTGTGACCGTCACGCGCAGTGCACCCTACTCGCCGAGTGAACCACACTACAGCCGTTTTTCTGAGGTAAAAGCTTTATACTTAACCGTTTTATTTAAACTCACCCTAAAGCATCTGCTCACAACAAAAGAAAATTAAATATTATGAAGAAAGTAATAATAATCATAGTAATAATCATCGAATAAGGACACATGACAGTCTGAGGGGACAGTTTCTTTCACGCTTTCACACGACATTTGACGGACTGTCTTTTCCGTTAGATGTACTGCATTAACTGCTCACACTTGCTTTCCTGTCTTTTATGTGCTGTTTACATCTCAACCGTATAATGTTAAAGGCCGCTGTGGTAATGTAAAATACCTTTTCCGGGTCCAATGTGATTGTACGGAAGGCGCCATAAATCTATATTCCTCAACGAGGCATTTCAAATAGGCTATATGCGAACTAAACCATCTTTACAACAAATGAATTATTCCTTTTGAGTAACAAACTGAGAACATATGTGTTTTTCTTTGTCATTGCAGATGCAGTCAAAATGTGGAACAGCTAGGCCACCGACCACATTACAGGAAAAGCCATGCGAGACCACACATGCCCCTGGCGATCTGGCGGTAGCGGGCACCGTGCAAACTAAAGTGTTCTTATTACATTTTGTTATTCAAATGTTTCGATCATTTGTATGTTATGTAACTGACAATAAATGTTTTGTTGTACTTTTATTCAGTTGTCTTATTTTGAGATATATAATATAATATTGAATACATAAAACTGGTTTTACGCTTAAAATGAAGTTAAATTCAAGTTTTGGAAAAAGACAAAACTTTTTATAGACGTCATTCAACAACCCGAAAAAGACGTCATCTCAAAGACCGGAAAAAGACGTCTTATCAACGACGCGAAAAAGACGTCGTTTCACCTTTCACTTTTCGACCACATTTGGACGTTGTTTGGACGTCTGGCACTGACGTCTTTTCGACGTCTTGTCGACGACTTGTTGCTGGGTGGGTTATGTCGATAAACTTACGGTTGAAACTTCCTCAAAAGACTAAAATGTGTTCAACTGAATCAAGAGACACAAGGCTAAACTGTATTTGAATGTTCCTCATTTTCAGGGCTGATGCTGTTTGACGTCTTCTTAAAGTAGAATCTAACAAGGTATCTGTCCAGATCGCCTGATCAACAGAGCGCTGAATAAATAATAAATGAGCTTTTAACAGCAGTCGGTATGAGAGACAGACCGGATATTGCTGATTGGAAAACGAGTTGATTTAAATATTTATAAGAAACTTCCCAATACAATTTAAAAGTCTAACTAGGTCACTAGATCTTCATCATGCATGATGGGTAATGAGCTCAATCCCACCTCGGATCACCCTCGTTCTCTTCATACAGCCGACGGGACACTTTAGACGTCACATTAAACTACACAAACACATAACTGATGATCACAAATAACTGATCGTTAATGTTCACATGATAATGAGAGGCGGTTAACAGACATACTAGCGATCCACACATGCGCCATATGACAATACCTAATGTAGGCTACAGTTTATTTGACACGATGTGTTCATGATGCTCAGTGAGGTCTGTCTGAGAGTTGAGTATTAAAACTCTATTAATCACAGAGAGATCAGAGCGCTGGGCGAGCGAGGAGCCCCTCTGGACCCCGGGGGGCCTGACCTGAGGATTATCAGGGTCAGCTGTCACCACACGAGAGAAAAGCCCCCACAGATCTCTGGACCCTCACTAGTGCACACCGCACACGACACCTTTGTCCAGACTCTTGTTTGACAATTATTTACTCTGCTGTGCAACTGAAGGGTGAGGTCAGCAACTATACATCACTGACAAACAGGCACACGCACGAACACACACATATACACACCAGTGGCGGCTGCTGGTCTTTCAAAGAGGGGAAGCTCATTTCACAATGAACTATCTAAAAAAATATATAAACACGACGGAGGAAATGTGGGTATACATTAAACTGAAACAAGGAATGTGGTGTATAATTGTGTGAAATGTATGATGAAAATGAGCAATTTCGGCAAGCAAATACCAAGAAATAGGTTGCAGCAGTTTGTCTTTCAACCACACTTGAAAAATCCGCAATGGGACTGAGATTGAATAGCTTTAGCGTCAGCGACTTTTTATAGAACAAAATCGCTGTCAATCAAAAGGAGATGCAGTCTTTCGACAGACCCTCCAATCATCACGCAGACGCTCGGAGTCCGGGCCAGCCCACTCCTCCATTCATCCCAGAGACGCTGAGCGTCCGTGGGCGGGACATAATCGCAGCATTATCCAATGACCGTCTTGTTTCTAAGCACTGAAAAAAACTGTTGAAAGCAGCCCATTGAAGTCAATGGACGCTGGGCTTCAACAGAGTAATGCACTGTACGCTACGGGAATGAATGAGAAGGAAATCAGCCGACCTAAATTGTTTTCGTTCGAGATGAACGTGTTTAACGCATTTTTAGTCAATAAAATGTTAACATAACAGTACATATATTTGACCATTCATTTTTTGACAATAATAGGGGAAGCTGAGCTTCCCTTGCAGTCTTAAAGAAATCGCGACTGATACACATACATGCAGAGACAAACACACACACACACATGCAGAGACACAAACACACCCTCACACGAACAGAGACACACACATGCAGAGACATAAATGCAAACACACACACACACACACACACACACACAAGCACACACACACACACACACACACACACATGAAGAGACACAAACACACACAAATATGCCGAGACACACACACACATGCAGAGACACAAACACACCCTCACACTAACAGAGACACACACATGCAGAGACATAAATGCACACACAGACACACACACACACAAACACACACAAACACACACACACATGAAGAGACACAAACACACACGAATATGCCGAGACACACACACACATGCAGAGACACAAACACACCCTCACACTAACAGAGACACACACATGCAGAGACATAAATGCACACACACACACACATGAAGAGACACAAACACACACGAATATGCAGAGACACACACACACATGCAGAGACACAAACACACCCTCACACTAACAGAGACACACACATGCAGAGACACAAACACACCCTCAAACAAACAGAGACACACACATGCAGAGACACAAACACACCCTCACACTAACAGAGACACACACATGCAGAGACACAAACACACCCTCACACTAACAGAGACACACACATGCAGAGACACAAACACACCCTCACACTAACAGAGACACACACATGCAGAGACATAAATGCACACACACACACACACACACACAAGCACACACACACACACATATGAAGAGACACAAACACACACGAATATGCAGAGACACACACACACATGCAGAGACACAAACACACCCTCACACTAACAGAGACACACACATGCAGAGACATAAATACACACACACACACACACACACACACACACACACACACAAGCACACACACACACATGAAGAGACACAAACACACACGAATATGAAGAGACACAAACACACACGAATATGCAGAGACACACACACACACATGCACACACAGAGACACACACATGCAGAGACATAAATGCACACACACAAGCACACACATGCATTGACACACAAGCACACGCCAAAACAGACACACAAGCACACTCACATTTACATTTAGGCATTTGGGAGACACTTTTATCCAAAGCGACTTGCATTGCATTATCCTTTACACTCAGATATACACACACACACACACACACACACACAAAACTAGAGACACACACACACACATGCAGCGACACACCCATACGCATGAACACACACACATGAAGACTCACATACAAACACCCTCACACATGCAGAGATACACACGCAGAAACACACAAGCACACACATGCACATGCATGGAGAAACACAGAGAGACACACACACACACACACACACACACACACACACACACATACATACACACACATGGACACACACCCATACTTATGAACACGCCCACACAAACATGCAGACTCAGGCACACGCATTCAGAGACACACACGCACGCAGGGACACACAAGCACACACACGCATGAACATCCAAGCGGACAAACGAACGAACAAACACACACACAGAGACACATATGGCAGTCTTCTTAAAAGGAATCTTAATGCTATTGATGCGATTATCAGACATTATAAAATGAACACTAAGATAAAAATAAACTGAAATGTGGATTTCTGTTTTCATTTTATATGTTCATTAATCATTAAGCGCAGAAGGTCTTTCCCGTCTCCTCCACAGACCCGCAACCTGACCCTTCATCTACTGCTGACAGATCACATGAGACACAGACCTGTCTCACCATCTGTACTGAACCAGAGAGTGTTTCATCTGTAAGAGGTGATGTGTGATGCTTCAAACTCTCATCAAATACACACATTACACGCCTCGGACATACAGACACCTGCTGCTGAGGATAAAATACAAATTCTGACATTTACTTTGGTTCACAATATTCTTTAAAAATATCTTCTATTAGGGTTGTGTAGAAAAAGGAAGTCTTGCAGAATTTGAACCTAAATAAATGATTTTCATTTTTGGATGAACTGTCCCTTTAACTTCATGTTTTAAACTGTTCATCTGGTATTGTTTTATTTCCTCTCGTATTTTATGTTATTTTTTGATTTTTTCTACTAGTATGTTGTTGTTTTTAACTAATACACTCCTTTTAGAGTGACACGTAACATTTTGTCAGACGACTACGGGTGAAAAATAGCTTCTGTTAATTCTAGTACATGTAAAGTACTGTTTATTATGCAAGGAATAATCCACAGACAGCCATGCGATGAAAGAATTTTAATTCACGACACTTCACGTTTGGTGGTTCTTGGCCTCTACGTTGTGCATTAAAATCCTTTAAGACATGGCTGGTTGTGGTTCGCTGCCGCCGGGTTCGCTTCAGGGAAAATGTATTTTTAAGAAGCTTCCCAATGGAAACCTCGACAAGACTAAAGTTGTTTGCACCTTGTTCAATGTGGAATTGGTTTACTGTAGGAGTTCTTCCAGTCTCAAGTACCACCTAAACGCAAAGCATCCCTTAGCTAATGCGGAAGTAAACACAAGTACATCTTATTGAACATCATTTATTTTCATCACCAATGATCATAGTAGAACAGCTTTCTCAAACAGTTTGTGATGCATTTTGGAAACAGGAGATGAGCCCCTGGTCTAATGCGCCACCTGCTTTGAGAAACCCGTTCTCGAAGACTTACTTTTAGTCATTATTTGGGCAGCACACATATTCAGAATTCAAATGAGCCATTTTAATCTAAATTAATTCCAAGATTACAGTGAGATTAATCTAGATTAAAAAAAATAATCTATGCCCACCACTAATAATAATGCACACCTTTCAGCCAATCAGAATCCAGTATTCAAACACACGCTGGTATAATGTACAATGACCCTGTTAACTAAATAAAGAACAAAAGAACACGGTGTACAATATTTCAATATGAAAACGGACATTGTGCTACATTTGTGTATCTCATTGTGTGTTACAGTGTGTATTTTCTAGTGTATTTTCGAATCATTCTGTGTCCAGCCCTGACAGTTCTCTGAGTAACATCTGACTTCAAGAGCTCTGCTCAGAATTATTCAATAAATAAATTCAATTAATGCAAACAAACACAGCACATTGTGCTATACATGTGGAAAATCTCTTGAACACAAATCACATCAGACTCTCTCTCTCTCTCTCTCTCTCTGTCTCTCTCTCTCTGTCTCTCTCTCTATCTCTCTCCCTCTCTGTCTCGCTCTCTTTGTCTCTCTCAGCTAATTGAACAAGCATCCAAACAAGAATCTTGAGCTCTTCAGACATCTCAGGCGTGCTTTATGAACCTTTGCCAACAGCAGCGCATATTCACATGAAATCTAAACGAATGAAAACATGTGGAGAGCTACTGAACGACACGCTCGCTGCACGTGTCTGCGGCGTCTTCCATGCGCTCGCTCATAAAACTGGGCCAAATGTCTCATTACACAGTCTGGACGCCGGCCAAACTCAAGTCAACGTAAGACAGAACAAATAAGAAAAGTAAAGTGTTCAGGCTCAGTGCCAGCGAACACGTCAGGAGATCTGCGCAGACTCTTTCCCTGCAATTCAGCTGATGCAGAACATAAACACACAGAGACACATCAACCAAACCAGACCAGACCAGACCTTCACAAAAACTGCTGTCACACAATGACAATTTCTGTGTCAAATAAAACTGAAAACATTGAAAATCTCATCAACATCTACTGAAGTAAATTCTGTGCTACCACACTGACATCTGCTTTAAAGATACGAGTGTCAAATGCATGGAAACACTCGAGCGATCAAAGAGGTGAACAGCTTTTCTTACCACTTTAAAATGTTGCTCATAGCTCCAGTCCGAGCGGCCGTTTGGAGAGGACGTGTCCGGGCGCCCAGCGTGTGACAGCTCGTCCTCGGGCTCTTCTTTTCCCCTGACAGGGGGTGACGGGGCTCTCTGGGCGGCTCTGGCGTCAGCAAAGTTTCCAAACGGACCCCCGGCCCCTCGCTGTAGCACATGAGCCTGATTCCTTAGAAAGTCCAGCGCTCCAGGTGGCAGCTCATCTTCCTCGCTGTCTTCTTCACCCTCCATCATCTCATCCTCACCTGAGTCTCTGCCCCGTTCATCCTCGCGCTCAGAGTCCACGCTGCTCTGATCGGAGACCTGAGACGGAAGTGGGGGTCCCAGGGGTCCTGAAGTGCCCGCACTGATGAAGCCGGCTCCAGACGCCCGGGCGGCCGCCAGTATGGCCTGCTGCGCTGCGACCTGCTGCGCGTACATGATGTGAGCTTCACGCAACAGACGCTCCTTGTGCTGCATCTCCAGACGCGCATGCTGCTGACGCTGAAGCTGCTCCATCATAGAGTCCAACCTCACCCCATCCTGACACACACACTTCACATCAGCTACTAAGCACATGACCTTATCATTTATGAAGAAGATATTTTGAAGAATGTTGAAAAACAAACAACATTCGACTCCATTTACTTCCAATGTGTGAACAGACGGTGACATTTCTCAAAACATCTTCTTTTGTGTTTGGCAGAACAAAGACATTTCTACAAGTTTATAACAACATTATGGCTAGTAAATTACAGAATTTTCATTTTTTTAGATCTATCTCTTTAAATCAGTGCTTCATATGCTCCGCGGAACATATGTACATTTGTTAAAACACAGATTATTAACTTAATATCTGTGTTTGCTTTCAATATAATATTCCTCCATCATGACTGACACAGTTTTATTGATAAATCTACATTTCATCTCAAACCAAAACAACATTGATTTAATGATTGAATTAGAACCAGTTCTATTGAACAGTCATTCATTACAACCAATGCGCTTTAAAGAATATAACATGTTTGAGATCAAAGCAGAGGCCCCTAATGAAAACAACATGTTTGTGCGTGTGTGTGCGTGCGTGCGTGCGCGTATGTGGGTGTGCGTGTGTGTGCGTGCGTGCGTGTTCAAGATGATAATGAAAGCTATAATTACAGCGTACAGAGATACGGTTCAGAAAACACACAATCTTATGTTTGACATCCTTTAAAAGCGACACAAGTCAACATCACAACATGTGTTCAAACGAAAACACAAAGTATCAAGAATTCTGATGTTACATTGTTACAAATGTTTTGCTGTTTGTTATATTCACGCTGTGTGTGTGTGTGTGTGTGTGTGTGTGTGTGTCAGTAATTTGTCTCGCTGAACTTACACGCCGTGTGTTTGTACATGAAAGTTACTGGTAATGTGTTTATGTTTGGATTATCTCACCATCTGTGTTGTGCTCGTGTCGGTGTTGTCCATCATTCCTCCGTGGCGGTCTCGCGCTGCTCGCCGTTCGTCTTTCGGTCACGGCGGTGAGAATGTGTGCACGCGCACCGGACGCGTGTTCTGTTCCTCCTCCACCGAGCGCGTGTGTGTGTGAATCAGGTACGAGACGAGTGAACACACACAAACCGAGTGACGACGAAAGAGAGAGAGAGAGAGAGAGAGAGAGAGAGAGAGAGAGAGAGAGAGAGAGGTAGAGAGAGAGAGAGACTTTGACTTTTACATAACTTTTATTAATTTAGAACATTGTTCCCACAATGCCTTAAAATTCAAGAAAAACATTACTTAGAAAAAAAGTGGATTTTTATTTATTTAAAGTGAATTTCTTGATAAACTCATTAAAAGACATTTATATAAAAACGTTCATTCTCATCAGATACACACAAAACATTATTAATGCCCCACAAATTAAAAAAAATCAACATTATGTGTAAAGCAATAATATCCATGCTCTATTGTCAGTCTTTCTTTTACAAAACATTTTGTCGATAAAGTAGGATCAGTGCACCATTTTCCTTCAATTTTGTTTTTCTATAGAAGGAGAGAAAGTGAGAGAGAAAGAGAGAGAGAGAGAGAGAGAGAGAGAAGGGGGGGGGGGGAAGTGGGGGGAGAGAGATGGTATTGAGAAAATAAGTGGAAACAAACTACTCATTAAAATGATTTAAAATATAAAACAATTCGACATGTTTGATATCATAAAACGGCACTGTTAAATAAAAAACTCTATTCTACATCCGTTCCCAAAGAATAAGCAGTGCATTAACAAAAGCTCACTATTAACATCATCCATTTCATTGTTGTTGATTATTAATTTGTGTGTTATTAGCTGTTCTTGAGGAAGAAAAGTATAACAAGTAAAGAAACCACTTTTTATGTTAAGTATACTTTAAACTTCTGTAAACACATGTCAAATTAAAATATAAGAATAAAACTCGAGACAAAAATCGTCAATGAAGACAGTGACTGCTAGACAACATAAGCGCGGCCTCTTGTGTTCATGTGGAGGATGTGCAGCCTCAGTGAGGATAAAAACACGCAACTCAATCTCAAATGGGTGCACGACCAAGAGCGTAAATCAAAAAAGTAATTTAAAAAATATATATATTTTATTCTTTGAGCTCTGGTTGCCGACTTTTGTGACTTCTAGGAGGTGCAGCCTTACATCATATTATCTGAACCCACGCACAACTTCACAATACAAATTTCAATCATAGGTAGAGATTAAGTGTCGTTTCCTTTAATTTCACAAATAAAGTTCAGTACAAGTAATATTGTTTTTGCAAAAAACAAAACAAAGAAAAAGTAACTAGAGTTATTGCAAGTTATAGTCAGTAACTAATTTGCATCTACAAAGTAAAGAATGAAAAGTGTTTTGTTGCATAGTGTTGTAGATTGTCCAGTTAGATGCTCTATCAAAACTTCCAGAAAACATACACAAGTTACACACAAGCGTTACAAAATATATATTCGTGTAATACTCAAGATTTTTTTTAGTGTACTTAAAAATACTTCACGATACAAGTTTATATGTAAAACAACAAACACATGTCTCACATCCCAAATTTAACAAACATAACAATCTGACTGACTTCATTACAGATACAAATATTCTCCAGCGCTGAACACTGAAGGAGACTCAGAACACACATCTCTACTTTAAAGCTTTAAGTTCGGTGTTTTTGATGAATTCGCTAAACTTACAAAGGGAATACATTATGAAAACTTTACAAAACACACTTTTCATCGCAAAGAAAACACAGAAACTGCCAAATCCTGTCATCAAGTAATGAAACTCTATAGCCGAGTAAAAAATATACACAATTTTTTCCTGAAGAATATTATGTTGAGAAACATACACCTTAAACCACATATTACCCCATCTTTAATAAGTGCGATGTGAAAGGATGACTCAATAATGTTTAAATGATCATGTTGTTACGCATTATTGTAGCATACGTCGTACTGCTTTTACTGTATTCAGATTTAAATAAATAATCTTACAGTATTTCTACTGCAGTGCTTCATTGTCACAAAAATGTTTCAATGCAAAACATCCTAATGACTAAAAAAGCTTCATATTCTTTCACACAAAATATCATTTATAGGTCAGGTGTGTTTTCATGAAAGAACAGTGGGATTGAAGTATAACAAATAAAATAAATGATTTAAAAAATTTCCAGGAGAAACTTTGCTTCACAAGCAGAAATGACCTCACAGAAGTGTAACATGTCAATGCAGCTCTTCTCCAGTCATCTCAGATTGAGTGTTCAGTGCTGGCGTCCATCACTGCACACAACAGGATGAAGTATGTGAACAGCAGCAGACAGATGGATTCAGGGCTTTGGGGGGGATCAGGTCCAGATCTTCATCATCAGGTATCTCATCCAGATGATACCCGTCCTTCAACAGCTGTCTGCTCAGGTCTGGATGCACCTGACGTCACGAAAAGAGTGAAGTAAAAGTATAAACATCAAGACGTCTGTTGAAAATAATGAGTTCAAAATCAATTCATCATACAGAAGAAAACAGCTTTCCTGTAGCTCAGTGGTTAGAGCATGGCACCAGCACACACTTAGAAACAAATGCATAGTATAATGCGATGTAAGTCACAATAGAAGCGTCTGCCATATGCATAAATGTAAAGGTTGTCAGCTGCATTATGCACACCTTTTGACATAACAAAATATGATTCTATAAAAGGAAGATTGTACAAGTAATTTTAGCATCATTTTGGAATAGAAGCGCATCAAACTAAAGAGTAAATATACTGCTTTGTGGTTGCTGTCCTTTTATGGATCTATATGTCTAATGTGCTCAACTACACTCAAGTTTATTCTGCAGAACCCACTTTATACAGCGATTAAAAACATGGCAGAAATGATACTGAGAAGAGCACATTCAATTCAATTTATTTATTTAGCGCTTTTCAATATGTGCATTGTTCCAAAGCAGCTTTACAGGAGGAAATCATAAAAACACAGAAAGGTAAAACACAGCACAGTGCATGGAGTTAATAGACCAAGCAAGATCCTTCTAATATCTAATATATAATAAATAATATCTAATAAATAGATGCAGTCTCCCGGTGAGCAAGCCAACACTGCCCTGCTGTGGCAAGGAACCCAAACTCCAATGATTGATTAATGGAGAAAAAAAACCCTCGGGAGAAACCAGGCTCAGCAGGGAGGGCCAGATCATGAAGAACAGGGAGAGCCCATCATCCGCGGCCAAGGAAGCCCCACTTGACAAAACCATGCAGGTCCAACCCGGTCCCAATACCCGATCGACACCAGAAAACAGAGGAACAACCAGGGAGAATAGTAATGACATTATGTAACTTTATTCCTCTGTTGTCTGACATCTGCCACAAAACAAGACCAAACCAGACCCACACAGCCCCAACAAATGAAACACCCCAAACCACAACCAACAAGCCCCCCCAAACCCCACAAATACCCACCCAGCAACCTCCAATCAAAGTGACTGAGTGCAGCCATAACTTCAAACTGCTGTCATGTGATGAAAGTTCAGCATTAAATGGCAAGTATTGTAAATGTAGCATTAATGTGACAAGTAGTCCGTTTTTGTTCTTGTTTGGCGAAGTAATCCTCTGAGCTGTGATGGTCAGATGGTCGCTTTTCTCTTGGGTGGTGATGGAATTGCCTGAGCACATAGTGAAGCGCAAAATAAAGTGGTGTATTTGTGAGCAGCTCACCTCAGCTGAAGAATATCCAGACGAACAGTCCAGTTCTGTCTCACTGAAGAGAAGAATAAACAGATCACAATCACTGATGATAATAACTGTATCGCCGTGATCTCTGAATTAAGTCTCTGTCTGGATGTACCTGTCTGAATCCAGAGTGATCAGATAATCTTCTCCTGTCTGACTCAGAGCAGCGTATCCCTTATTAAACATCATACTGTCAAAAATATCAAAACAGTTAAATATATCACACCGGAGGAAAGAAATACTTTAAAATACTTTAACCGTATAGGTCAGCATATGTGTGCTATTACGCTCTCAACTACAAACGTTCAGATGAGAACTCACGTCTTTGCTTTGTTTCGTGGTTGTTGAAGCACAGGTCTGTCTGAACTGAAGCCTCTCTTCTCTAGGGCTTTTCTGGCAGCGTCTCTGTGTTTCTCTGCACAGAAAGCCAAACACAGATCCAACTTAGCATCTTATAGGGTCTGTGCTGGGCTCATATAGTGTGTACACCTGCTTTACAGGCTGATGGAGGGTTACTTGAAAGCCTCTGGTGTTTGTTACTCACGAAGTTTCATGTGTAATGTTGGAGCTTTGGACATGATGTATGGTCCTCTCTTCTCCACGGCTCTCTGTCTGTCATCTTCTGTCTGCTCACTGTCTCCTAAACTCTGCTGTTTAAAAAGGGTTTTCACAATTAAATCAATGTATGGGTCATTGTAATGAGTGACCACAGCCTGTCCACAGATTTCGTCATATATTTAACTATTGCAAATCTGTTGTGTATCATTCATTCTGTGTTTGGGTATTTGTGTGACATGCTAAACTCAGTCCACATTTGTTTCAAACAGTTTACGATTACTCTGCTTGCACACCGAATAACAACACAAGTGTAGAACAAAACCCGACATTGACAAATGACTTCTTAGCTTCTGGATGTCAAACATTGAAACTGAAATCAAAAGCAGTCTGATGTAACTAAACTCACAACGAAGAACACGAACCTCAACGACAGCTTAAAAACAAGACCTTTAGAGTTTTGTTATTGTCAATTTTCTACGTCCGAGAATGTAATCATGTGTATTTTTTTTAGATAAGTTCAATGAAACAGAAACCGAGTTAAAGCACTAAAGTCGAGTGAAATCACCTTCATCGGCGCTGAAGAGTCGGACAGAAAATTCCCGCGCTCTCGTTTCTCCGTGTCGTTCATGTTTTATTGTCAGAATTAATGTTGAATGAGAAATCATGTCTTAATCAGACCAACTGAAGTCATGCTAATACTGTTTAAACACAGCGCAGTAAACAGTGATTCTTCTTCGCTGTCGCCACATTCAGTTCATTCAGCGCAATAGTGCCACACACAGACGTCACAGCGGTACTGCGTCCACAGCGCCGCCATGTTGGACAGGGCAAGAGCGCGCGACATACGTGCAACGGCAGGTTTGTCTGGTTTAAAGCACGTTTACATTCGTCAACCGATTTCATTGGTTTATTATCTATGTGGAGTAAAACACATGGTTACTTATAATCTTAATAATTAAGTAATTATTTATTGTCATAAGTAATTGTTTTGATCGCCAAGCAGCGATTTGGGGTTATTCCTGGTAATTAGAGAGCTAATGTTCTAACGATTATTCAATGTGGATATGGCTTTCAGTCATAATTTTATCATACATAAAACGGCACCGCAACACTGACTTTCAGTCTGATTTTAGTTTTTTAAGCAGTTAAAACATATATTGCAAAATAAAATATACCGTTGGGGTATTTAAGCGGAATATGCACATGCAATAATATTATTTTAACATTATTTTAAAGTGCTGTCCAAAAAATCATAAAAAATATTGAGAACTGATACAGAATAAAAACAACACACAGTCACACTCTTGAAGTATTGCAGGGTTTATTGGGTCCATCGCTTCACACAAGACAGAACTTGAGAATCACACAGAGTGAAGAGGTAGAATCCACATCAAATCACATAAAAACCTGAAATATGAACAGACATCAGAGCGTTATCATCATAAAGTCTTGCATGTGACGCATCTATTTACATTTCTTCAAGCTTACATTTACAGCCCTTCACATGAGATACTTATTATTGTGTGTCAATACTTCATTTACTACATTCTGGGTGGTGTAATGAATGACAAAAGTTCACAATTCAAACCCCATAATACTAATATGACCCCACAGCTGTAATCCAGAGCACCACTTGCTTTAGAAGGACTTGGATTGAAACTAAATACTTCTTTTGATAAAATTATTTCTAATCAAATGTTCTCACAGCTGTTTTATATATGATGCCAACGATCAGATTTTTTTAAAGAACACAAAATCTGGTCCTCGAGTTTCAACTGACCGTGACAGCTTTACAGTTTATCAATGCCCAGTTCTTCTGGGGTGGAGATGCCCAGCTCCTGCAGTGTAGGGCTCAGCTCCTGGATCACATACGGGTAGATCTCCTTATGAGGTCCAGATTTATCCTTAGGAAATAAAAAGGAGCGTGCGAGGAATGTTAATGATGACACACACACACTTAACCTTCTGAGCAGTGATGTCATTAACAGAACACACTTACAAGGATTAACTGGTTTTGTGATTAAGCATTAATGAGTTTTTCAGTATCTATGCAGCTGAAGCTTTAGGGCTCGGAGACGTGAGGAGTTGACTCTGATAACATTTCTAATTACCTTTTTGATTAATGAAATCTACATTTATCTTAAAGACGAATTTACGCTACAGACGCACAAACAGGAAAGTGAAATTCTGGTGTCTCACTCTGACGGCTTCTAGGATGCGGATGGCGCTGGCCAGATCATTCAAGCGCCTGCAGGCACGCAGAGCAGAATCGATGATCTTCGGCTCAGGGACGAGATCGTAACCGATCAGTGTGTTCATGCCTGAAGAAAGAGAAATCACGGTATTGAAATCGCAATTCTTCTTTTTGTTTCTGGTGTGAGACACGCACAGATTTGTGTCACCTTTGCGCAGCTCCCAGGCGTCGAGGTCTGGTTTGCTGAAGTACGTCACCCAGCGAGAATCAAACTCTTCATCTGTCTCAACTTTAGCATGAGAGTAACATCTGACAGCCAGAGGAGCTACAAAACAACAGAAAACATTCAGTCAGATACACCGTCAAGCTGATCTAGTCACGTCACAATTTAACCTTTGAGAGGTCAGGAGAGGAGTGGTAAAAATACAGAGCGAAGCCCAAATAAATAGCATGATAAGAAGTGTACTTGATAGTAGATTTTGATGTGCACCTGATGCCATGTTTAAAAAACTGTCCTTATAAAGTTTAAATGATGAAATATGTTATAAAGAGATTGACGTGGGTCATGACAAGGGCAAACACACTCAAACACACACAGAAACACACACACACACAGAGAGAAAAGAGATGATGATCTATAGTATCAGAGTGAAACTGTGAGTCGATCACCGATGACAGAACCGATCAGACACAGGCTTCTGTGCGATCATCAGATGACATGACTTTGACCTCTCGGCACAGATCTGATCTCATGTATTTGATCGGATAAATAAGCATTTGTTCAGTGTGGTCTCTTAGTGTTCACCTGTGTGATTCGCTCGTGTTCGGCTCAGACTCCTGACACCCGCGCGCAGAACCGCTGAAAACATTCTCACCGATCAGTACTTGACTGCAGCGGGTCCAAAAGAACACGACGCGCCGTGATGACGCAACAGCAGATGGCGCACCGAAATGACGCATGAAGAGGGCGGGGTTAGGAACGTGATTTTTCAAATTCAATAGACAACAAAACAAGATTGGGAGGTTTATAGATCTGTGTAAAATGTGAAATGTAAAGATAAATGAAATCACTAAACTACAAAATTAAATTGAATTAAATTAAACATTTGATTAAATTTTAGGATTAGAACGTGTCATTCAGATATGTACGTATCATATAAGTAAAACTAAAAGTGCTATTGTACTCCTCATCGATAATTTTATATTTAAAGAGAGCAAACAAAATAGAAAAACAACATCCTCAGACATACATTTTTTGTTTATTTTAAATACAATTCACGAACAACGAAAATAAATCCATTACATATTTTTAAACGTGATTTTTGTGTGTTTTAATTCCTTTGATGAAGTTCATTGTAGTTCTTTATTGTTGCGGTGCTTCGGAAATGTAAAATTAGTTCTATCATCCCAATAAAGCTTCTTTGAATCTTGAATCAAAAAGGTTTCACAATTATTTTTAAGTAAAACTCTTGATGTGAATAAATGTACCCCTAGATGGCAGCCTTTCCACACGTTTCCACATCTATCTAAAATGAGGATACTGATTCCACAGACTTGTGTTGTTTCAAACACAGCTAGTTACAGTATAAACGGACTACCCAACCCAAACTCCAACACTACCCTGAAAGAAAACATTTCATTATTTTGATAAAAAATAAACGTCCTGTGTTTTTATAGTTTTCTTTACAAATGAGGACATCCTCCAAAAAGCTTATTTCTAGATTTGTCAAGTTTTACTCACTTTTGGAAACACGTGCCCCCAAAATATAGTTAATTGACACACAAACCTTTCTACATTTTTACACATACGCAACTTTTTTTTTAACAGTAAAGTTTGCTTAATATTTCCCTTTTTTTGCGATCTCAGGTTTTACTATCAGAATGGAGGCTACACACCTATAGACACACACATGTGCATGTTTGTTTTGGTGGGAAATGTTTAAATGGAAGGCCTATAAGAATCATAAGACTCAGAGTCTTCATTTGACCCTTTTGATGAATAAACTGTCTGAAATATGTTCTTCTTCGACATTAAAAATGAAAATACAAAAAAATTCAGAACCGGATTGTAGGGATGGATATACACTTCACTAACATTTAAACCACACGCGCAGACAGACGCTCGCACGCACACACAAACGCACAAACACCCATGTACGGACACACACACACACACACACACACACACACACACACACACACACACACACACACACACACACACACACACACACACACACACACACACACACACACACACACACACACACACACACACACGCACACACACACACACACACACACACACACACACACACACACACACACACACACACACACACACACACACACACACACACACACACACACACACACACACACACACACACACACACACACACACACACACACACACACACACACACACACACACACACACACACGCACACACGCACACACACACACACACACACACTCTCACGACACGTGTCACACACACACACACACACACACACACACACACTCACGCACGCACGCACACACACACACACACACACACACTCTCACGCACGCACGCGTGCACACACGCAAACAAACCTACACCCACACACACGACATTGTGCAGCAATATGTAATGCGTGTCTTTCAGCTGTTAATCAGAGCTTGTTTGATGTGTGTAATCCGCTAATATTGTTGAGTGTGTAAACTCTGGCAGGTTTTCATTCAGCGACATTATCGTGTCTCACAGCTTTGACTCCAGCACTGCAATTACACCCTCAACTGCTTTCATTAATTCAACACACAGGAATTTCAGTCACATGACCACCACCCTGATCTCAGTCCAGCTAATGTCTGCTGCTCAATATCAGCATGAGCACGTCTGAAAACAAAGTCTAAATATTTCGAATTATTTCATGTGCAAAGGACTAGAGCAGCGGCTTTTAAAGCTGTTCAAACTCATCACACGGTGTTGCAGATAATATTCAGTCAAGTGAAGGTAATGTGTAAATGAATGAACATGATCTTACTAACATGACTTCACAGAGGTCAATCTAGAGCTGTCTAAAAACATGGTGCATGGTTACGGTTGCTAAGGTAAGAAAGCGATCACCAAATTCACCAGCAGAGTTTCACTGTCCTGCATTTCACACACTTTCATTTCCCTTCCGCTTACTTTCATAGAAAAGTGATTTGCATAATTTCAGGACATTCGTTTTTTGGGGATATTCACGGCTTTACCGTTCATACATTTCTCTTGGATGTATAATCAATCACAGAGTTATTCTCCGTCAGGTCTGGTTTGTGCAGCCTCAGGTCCATCCTGAGAGAAGAGACCCGGAGCTCCGACGACGGCCCAGTAAATATTCCATTTAAAGGATTCCGTGATAAGAGCAGCCGAAAAACTGAGGCAGCGGCCATTCTTCTAGATAAGAGCAAACCATCTGCAGAGAGAGAGATAGTGAACTTCCACAACAAAACACTCACACAGAGACAGAGACAGAGGGAGAGAGAATTTCACATAGCACACATTATTGCACTCAGCCCAGCTGAAAATGCTTCAGCAATACAAATGTGACCAATAAAACACATTTAAAATGAGAGAGAGAGACAGAGAGAGAACGAG
>CM017903.1:23935255-23937755 GCA_008369825.1 Triplophysa tibetana | reverse complement strand
AATGAAATTCTCTGTATCAGATCATCCTTCATCACACAAGCTGCAGCCTTAAACCCAACACAGTAAAAGTGTGATTTCTGCCTCTAACAGAATGTTTTATTCACACAAAGTTGAAAAAGAAAATAAATATAAACATCAATGTTTTTTACAGCACGAATAAATGAATCTTACAACCAACAAAAAAATTAAACCCATTTCTACAGTAGGCCTTTACTTAAGATTATTTTCACTGACAAATATAATCATTATTATTTAATTTAACACATTACACTGATGCACAATTGGGAGAAAAGATGTGTTATTGTTAAATAAAGTCACAGTGCAACAAACCTGATCTCATGTGCTTATCTTTTTAATGTGATTGGAAAGAAAATAAAATCGACTTTATTTATAATTATTACACGGCTGGTTAGAATGCTTGATTCTGATTGGCCAGTCGCGATATTTGCAGGTTCGTTATTCCCAGATAACAACCTCTCAAAGCTGATAACACACAGTAACCAGGACGCAGCAACAAATGAAATAATAAATATGTCTTTTAATAACAGATGTGGCACTATATTTACAAATAATTAAACTGTTTGTGACATTTAAATGTTGTTTCCTACCTTAAAGCCAGAAGTAAACAGCTTTTCCTCGTGGAAGATCTACATTCAGTAAACTGAGCTAATCAAATAGTTCAAATTCACATTTCAAGTCTATTTTTTTCACATGTGACAAGTAGCCGTGTAATAAGCAGGATAATGTACAAGCAGCCGGCTGTTATCACCAAATAATCTCGATCACACTGGCGGTTTATTCTGCCATAACAACCGGCTATGTGTACATTATCACTTATGTATCATACGTGTGAACTGATTTATATCAATTTTCATTTGAATCAAAGCTTGTGAAACCTTAAAGAATCTTGATTTATGCCCCTTTGTTATGCTGGAAGTGGAAATGTGGGCCAGTTCTCTGATAGATTTGATTGGTTGTCATTACCCATAATCCTCAGAGGCAGCATCTTTTAGCCTGCGGCTCCATCAGAGAGTCAGAGGAGTCTGTGGATCTGTTCTCCATCACGTGTGAAACCTCTCCTCCGTTCCTCTGCTCCCAGACACTCTCTGGAGGTTGATAACCGGGTTCCAGAGGGTCGAGCGGATCTTTAGAGAGCAGGATACTGATGGAGGGAAGAGTTCGGTGGACGGTCATCTCCGAGTCGGTGTCTTCCTGACTCTCCCACACCTCCCGTAAGCTCTTGTACTGCAGTTTGGTCATCTGATGAAGACCGCAGATCTTCCTCTTCATGATCTCAGCACACGTGATGGTTTTGGTGACGGCCCGACCCGACCCGGTGAACACCACACGTCTCAGTCCCGCCCGACCGCCGTCGTCCTGCATGCGTGCCATAGCGAAACCCATGAGGTTCCGAATTTTGCTGCCCTCCTTCACCTTCATTTCCAACACGCCTGCCGGCAGTCCGGGAAACGGGCACAAACTTTCCTCTTCGATCCGACACACTTTCTTGAAGCCCACGGCGTGTCCTCGCTTGAGCTCGCGATATGTTGGAGAGGTGGAGGAGCTCTGAGCGTGTGCGGTCTGACCCGGAACACAGACACGGGCGTCACCATCCACACTCGGCTCCATGATTGCGTTTGAAACGCTAAACGTGCCCGCAGTCAATCAGGCGTTCATTTGAAACCCTCAAATTACAAACCATTCCACCGGTCTCAGACCTGTCCTACGGGCGAACGGCTGCCCAGAAAGGACAAACCTGAAAACAGAGTCTGTGGAACCAGCGTTTCATAAGCACAGAGAAGAAAATAAAACCATTTGACGATAAAAAAATCTCTTTTCAAGTTATGAAAGGTTTGAGTTACCTCCTCATGTGTAGTGAAGCACAGCGTCTGGTGAGGTTTCTCCGCTCTCTCGACCGCCAGGCAAATCTTCAACTTTTTCTTCTGTAGGTCCAACTTTTAGAGACAAAAGCGACACGTTCACATGTTTGGGTCCAGATGCGGTTGTCTCGTTTGTTCTCTGGCTGTGCAGATGTGTTCACTGGAGAGCATCATCATCATCTCCATCACTGTGTCTCTACATGTCTCCTCTTCATCCACGTGCCGGCAGGGATCGTGAGGGCTGCGATCGCTCTGTATCTCTGCTGGTACCCCGCGCTGCCTCGTAAATGCAGGCGGGGGATCTGAGAGAGAGAGAGAGAGAGAGAGAGAGAGCACTCTTCTTAAAGTCACAGTAGCATTAGATCCCAGATGAATAATCTCATTTAATAACCACCAGAAGAATTGTTTATATCATTACTCTTTCTGTTAAACAAAAGAAACATGTCTGACATCAGGAGTGCATCTGAACCAGAGAACATGTTGAGCAGGACTTACAGCGTGTTACAATAATTGACTTTGGCTCATGAACAAGTTAATAAACAAACCAATTAAATATTTGATTAGTTTGAAACTTGAACCCTCAAATATTATGATAAATAAATTTCCTCAATTGCTGCCAG
>CM017903.1:23897755-23930255 GCA_008369825.1 Triplophysa tibetana | reverse complement strand
GTAATCTATTCGTTTACTTTGTAAAGAGAAAAGAAGTTAAATGACATTATTACACGGAGGTCTGGAATACTTGATTCTGATTGGCCAGTTGTGAGATTCCAAGGGTTGTTATTCTCAGACAACAACCGCTCAAAATGAATAACACCCTGCAAATCATTTTGAAAGTTCCAGTTAAATATCACACAAGTTAATTATAAATATCTTTTAAAAACATATATGACATTATATTTACAAATGATTCAACCAAATTGAATGTTCGTGACGTTTGAACATAGTTTCTTACCTTAAAACCATGTAAACGTCTTTTTCTCGCGGAACGTCGGTTTTCAATAAAAATGAGCTAATCAAATAGTTCAAATTCACATTTCATGTCCAGTTTTTTTCTCATGTGGCAAGTAACCATGTAATAGGTTATGTACAAGCAGCCGGTTGTTATGACCAAATAAGTCTTCGCTTCGCGTCGGGTCCTGATCACACTATCAGGACTTATTTCTGCCATAACAACCGGCTGCCTGTGCATTATCTCTTACATAACTTAGTAACTAGTTACACCCAACACTGATAAAGAACAGACAGAAGTCACGCATCTCATGTTGCTGTTTTGTCATTAAGTTGATGTCGTTGTGAGATTGAAACTGTTTAACTAACTCCAGAGGAACACTTCTCTGTTCTACATCTGATGTAAAATCGAGCAGATCCAGATGGCTAAGCACTCCTCTGAGACCGAGAGATAGAGAGAGAGAGAGAGAGAGAGAGAGTGAGTTCTCCTGCAGGGGCCATTGGTAGCGGGTCACTACCCTCCCCGTCATGCTCACAGTGATGGTAGGTCATCTAACACAGCACACTGTGAGACAAATGTCAAGTGTGTGTGAGAGGGATTCTACATCATTACTAAGAACAACGTTAATTCACTTTTGAATCGACAGATAACGGCATTCCTTATTGACAATAAATTCTGAAAGTTTTTCTAACAAGAAGAGAGTGATTTCACGGGGTTTAGCCCATGCTGTCTGTTGTTTTGGCATCCAGCTCTCTACAGGAATGATGTAAACCTGGCAATGACACAAACACACCCGAAAAACTCAGAATGAACAACAGCAGCCGCTTCTGCCATCACAGTTCATGTACAACACAATCCAGACATCATCAACTCCTTAAAGGGGTCATAATTCACGGCTAAAAGGAATATTATGGTTTGTTTTAGATGTAATGCAATATGTAAACACGATTGAAGGTTCAAAAACGCTGTATTTTCCTCATACTGTGCATGTTTGTATCTCTCTGATTGGCCAGTTCACCAGTGTGTAGTGATTGGTGGAATACTGTAAGCGTGTGAGGGAAATGTAACGCCTCTGACCATATTTGGAACATCAGGTTCCTTTTCAATTGTACTGTGGGTACACCACCTTACTTGAGTCTACATTTGGGCGGTCTTAGTCAAATCAGACCACCAACTGATGTAGATTTGTGGAGGTGTAGTTACACAAGGTGTTTCATTTGCTTTTAGATAGAATGCATCTGTTGTTCGCACACTTTAATTTCGGCAATGTTACTTAAGATCAAAACATGTCCTGCTGGTAAAACCTTTGAACTTATTAAATAAATGTTGCCATTTATTTGTTGATCAACAGAAACACATATAAGACACACGTGTAACATTAAATCACACCTGACACATTAATGTTGATGAACTCAAGTAACAGCAGAAGGATCTTGAGATCACTGAGACGTTTGTGATGTTCCTCACATCTAAGAGAAGATTTCGGCCACTTCACATTTACTCACTGTGACTGAGGGACAGTGTCATACGTGGAAAGTTTAAGGTTTAAATTAGGGCTGTCAAACGATTAATCGCGATTAATCACATCCAGAATAAAGGTTTGTGTTTACGAATTATGTGTCCGTGTACAGTGGATATTAATTTTGTATTTATAAACACAAACACATACTTGTCTATATATTTAGGAAATATTTATAAGTATTAATTTATATTTACTAATCATTGAAATTCTAAATAAACGTTTACTATTTGTTATATTTTTGGAATATATGCATTTATGTGTATGTCTTCATAAATACAAGATTAATATGCACAGTACATCGACATATATTATGTAGACACAAACTTTATTCTGGATGCGATTAATCGCGTTTAATTGTTTGACAGCCCTAGAAATGATTGAATGAACTGATATTCTGTGTGACATCAAAACATTTTATTATTTACTTTAAGTGTTCAAACTTAGCAGGAATATCTGACATGAATGTGGAACCCAAATTGTGTGTGTGTGTCGGCAGCAGATTTGCCCTGTTTCTTTTTAATTGCAATGAAGACCAAATCCCCCATAATGCCGTGCTTTACAATAGAGCTGTAATTGCAGGAGTGTAATTGCCTGCCAATGTTCTGCTGCTTACTATGTGTGTGTATGTGTGTGTGTGTGTGTGTGTTATTTCTCGCTCGCTGTCACTGTCAGCACTGAAGAGCTCAATAATTAGAATCAGGGGAAAAATGAAGTGGCAATTTTGCGTCTGCAATTATCAAAGTCTGACAGAGGACATCTCTGCATACGTTGCAGTATATAGTGCACACTATTACCTAAGTATGTGCAACCGTATGCAACAACAAACTTAATGCGGTCACATGAGATGTGTGATATTCGTTCCTTCTAACATGAATATCCAGTACCTCAGAGATGAGGTATTTCTGTAGACTAACATGGAAGTAATGCCGTTCCCTCGACCCAAAGACTTTTGGTATACCCTTGATTAACAAAGGTTTATTATGTTTCAAGACCATCTTTACAAAATAACATTTTATTACTTTTGAAGCCGAAATACAATCAGCAGAAGTTAAAATCTAACACGATGCTACAAACACACAACACTTAAGGTCGCTCACCACCAACAAGTCTCCGACAAATCTTTCAAACTTTTTCAAAATGTGTTTCCTGGTAAGTAATTACTTCTCGAATTAATCCACATCTACGATGACTGACGTCCCTGGACAAAGGAAGTAGTTGCTTATAGCAACTTGCTAACAAACGCCATTCTTAAGACACAATAAGGCTTTAGAAAATCATAAGCAGGTTATAATTGGTGTGTTTTATGTCATAGAATAAAGAGAAATGAAAATATTTAGAGGTTTTGGTAACCACAAACCTTTTTTCAGTCAATTTACCAAAAACACATTCAAAAGCCCATGGACTTTGGGGTGATGGAACAGGAATTTGTTAAATGCTAATTGGCTTCCAGGGTTCGCATGCAAAAATAAATCGTCTCTGAGGTACTCAAGCTCTCATTTAATATTTGATCCTAACACTGTTAACATCACCATTTTATGGGGCCTTCCCAACATTCCCACATGAAAAAATTATGTAGTATACTAAAGTATGTACTACAATAAACCTTAGCAAAATTCCTTGATACTAAATAATTAATTACAGTTAACTTACTACAGGGAGATAATTGAATACTTCAGAATACTATTGCATGTTTTTGCTTTAAATTTCTAATATTTAATGTGTAAATCATTCATTGAGGAAAAGTTGTGTTTGGGGATAGAGATGCAGATCAGTGTTGGGTTAGAGACTCACATACGTGTATTAAACAGTACACATGTTAATGTGAAAGGTATATGTGTGTTGCTGATGTGTGTAAGGACGTGTCCTTCAGTACACTCTCATCTCTGTGTCTCTCAGGCTATCAGCTGCTCCAATTTACTGCTGATTTTATTAGGGATCACTGATCATGTTCCCCTCGGTCGGAGGATCTGGCAACCGTCAGAAGACACACAGATCAGTATTAAGGTCAAGCAGGTGTGAATGAGACATTTACTGCCTGTTTATTTTCTGTAAATGTGCACGCTCTCCTGCTCTCAAACACAACACGAGCAATGCAATTCTAAAGGTTAATGCGTCGGCCCTTAAACATCACGGCTTTCTTATAAAAGGGGAATTTTACTTTTCAAATCTTGGCAAATTAAAATGCAAATGCAGCCCGAAAGACCTCTAAATATTCTTCAAACTAGCTGCAGTGTGCTGGAAGCGGGGAGTGTGGTGTGAATATTGTCTCCCCTCCCCGACGGCGGCGTTATCGAATGGTCTTTGTCACGGCTGGCAGAGCATTCTGCTGATGGAATCAAAAAAAGGCCTTTCAGACATTGAAACGAGGAGCGTTCAGCTGTGATCGGTATTGGAGAAGCGTTTTGTGCAAGAAAGGCCACTCAGAGACTGTCTTAAATACAAGGCAATCACAACCTCAGACGCATGTGTGCGTGCATGTGTGTGCGTGTAT
The DNA here is from genome assembly GCA_008369825.1 of Triplophysa tibetana. Lineage (NCBI taxonomy): Eukaryota > Metazoa > Chordata > Actinopteri > Cypriniformes > Nemacheilidae > Triplophysa > Triplophysa tibetana. The sequence continues at coordinate 23,925,962 of CM017903.1, read as the reverse complement.
CTGTGTAATTGTATGAGTGTGCTTGCGCGTGTGTGTGTTTTGTGTGTATGTGTGGTTTGTGTATGTGTTGTGTGTGCATGTGTGGTGTGTGTGTGTATGTGGTGTGCGTCTGTGCAAGTGTGGTGTGTGTGGTGTCTGTGTATTCACGTATGTTTTTGTGTATGTGCGTGTGTATATGTGTGCGTGTGTGTTTGTATGTGCATGTGGTGTGCAAGTGTGGTGTTTGTGTATGCACGTGTGTATGTGTGTGTGTATATGTGTGCGTGTGTGTTCGATGTGCATGTGGTGTGCGTGTATGTGGTGTTTGTGTGTATGTGCGTGTGTGTGGTGTGTGCACGTGTGTGTGTGCATCTGTGGTGTTTGCATGTGCATGTGGTGTGCGTGTGTGTGGTGTCTGTGTGAATGTGCGTGTGTGAGTGTATGTGTGGTGTGTGCATGTGTGTTTGTATGTGAATGTGGTTAGCGTGTGTGTGTTGTACAAAGAATCATTACGACTATGGACTGTCCCCACAGAGATAATAAACCAGACATGTGTGCGTGTGTGTGTGTGTGTGTGTGTGTGAGTGTGTGTGGATGTGCGCGCGTGATGCCTGGAGAGATAATGATGGTAATCAGATATGAACCAAAACAAAGTCGAGCCCTTAAAACGCTGTGATGTCTGATATTAGCAGGCCATTCTCATGTCATGTACAAGCTATAATTCACACCTTTTATTTCTCTCACTGTTGATCTGATCTGTCACATGAACACCAGCGATACACCTCAATGTGTGCTGAAACACATCTGATCTGCGTTTAAACTATGAGCGGATGGGATCACATCAACATCATTCAAACCAAACACACAGTAAAACAGAGAAATCTTTAAAGCAGATCATAAAAAATCTTAGTGCCTCAAGACATCTGTAAGATTTAATGATGAGAAAATGGAAACTTCTGCTGAAGTCTCATCTGTGTCTCAGATGTCATAAATGTCACAAATGTGTCTTTCATTAGAGTTTGAGTAGAGATGTCAACAGTGTGTCAAACTGAGCTCAGATTTGCTCGTCTGCAATCAAAAGTCAATATGATTGAAGATCTCAATATCAACTCAAACATTTCTCATCACATTTACTCAAATCCAGATGATTTCACCACTACAATCTTCACTTCACACCTCCAGACTCTTCAACAATTACACCCTCGTTTGATTCATGTTTAGGAGAAACATCTGACACACAACTGAGAAGCTATGAAAGAGCAAAGACGTTTTCATCTGAACACACACACACACACACACAGATGATGGTCATTTGAAGTGTGTGTGTGTTTCAGAAGTGACTGTGGTCTGGTCAGGGTTTAATGAATGTGTGTGTGTGTGTGTTTATGATTGCAGTCATGTAATGGCTCCCTGTCAACACCGCAGACCCCTCTAAAGTGCTTCCTAAATAAGCTCCTATTGTGAAGCTTCAGCTGAGAAACGACATTGTGTCGGGAAGAGGAGAAGATTGTAGGGCTTTCTGCTGTGTCAGATGTCTGACGGTTCCTCCCATTATTCTGCTTTAAAAACAAGAGAACACGCGACCGTCTCTCTCTCTCTTTCTCTCTCTCTGCGTGTGTGTTTGTCTCTCGACTCATGAATCACAGCATGTTCGGCTTCAACAAACAATTGATCGATCGATGATGTGAAGTGAAAACACTTGGATTTACATGAGAGAATGAAATGTGTATTGAGCTTCACGGTGAGCGACCTGAACCAGAGCTGCTTTACATGAACATGGGTCAGAACATCATTACAGAGCCGTCGCTGATAACAGTCATGTGATCTGCAGGAGTTTGTGTTATTGTTGTGCATTTCATCTCTACACCAGCCAAAGGTTCAGGATCATTTATCATCTTTACTCACTTTTCTCCACATTATAGCAGAATATTCACTTATCAAAACTATTGAAAGACAGAAATGTAACTTTTGAAATGATGTCATTCTATCAAACAGCTTCTTGAGGTCTCACCTTAAACAGAATTTACATCTATTCTGACCTCTAGGTGACTGGTTTTACTTCATCATTCTGACTAAGCCATCCATTTCTATAACTGTTTACCTAACATTGTCATTTCTAAAGAAAGAAATTAATATGTTTGCTTAATATTTATCATTTTGTTTGAGCATCTGCCCAATAGTTGAAAACAAAGATCATGACATACAGAACACTTTAGTGATTATAAACCTTCAAACAGTGCGTGTGATTTTTAAACAATTATAATACATCAATTAAAGAAAAACACAAAACAAATCAAACAGCCTATGATCATATTTTAATGTCAGGAACTTTAAAGGTTGTGAGCCGGATGTTCAAACAGTATGTGCTGCAGTCGGATATTAGATATTATAGATATTATTTGTACTAGTTTCTGTCTCTATCAAGTGAAAAAGCTGATGTAGTGACACGTGAATGTGTTTTACAGAAATATTTATTTGATTCTGTGTCGGAATCTGACCTCATGCACACTGTATAAATAATGTGATCAATTAGTCATATCAAAGGGATACTTCACCCAAAAATGAAAATTCTGGCTAACACTTTCCTTGAAGCTTGAATGTATAATGCATTATATAGAGTTATTAAAGGGTAAAATTATTTTTAATTCTTCATAATGTGTGTTGCAATGCAGTTGTAAAGAAGTATAACCCATTTACAATGTGTAGTGTAACATGAACTTCTAAGTGTTATAATGTATTAACTGTAATAACAATTATTTATAAGACATTACAAGGCATTAAAACTACTTTTATAATGCATTATACAGACATGCTTCAAGGAAAGTGTTATCAAATTCTATCATCATTTCCTCTCCTTCGAGTTGTTCCAAATCATTTACATGTTTTAATTCTGATGAACACAGAGAAAGATATTTGTAAGAATTATTATAACCAGACAGATCTCGACCCCGTTGACACCCACAGTAGGAATACAATGGTAGTCAAAAGTGCCCCAGAACTGTTTGCCGTCATACATTCTTCCAAATATCTTCTTTTGTGTTTTCAACAGAACCAAAAAAATTATAACGTATTTATTCCTACTGTGGGAGTCAATGGGAGTCCAGATCTGTTTGCTTATGAGTATTCTTACAAATATTTTTCTCTGTGTCCATCAGAACAAAGACATTTATACACAACTCAAAGGAGAGTAAATGATGACAGAATTTTCATTTTTGAGTGAACTATCCCTTTAACGTTGTTTGTTTAATAAAAACTTGCTTCTAGACGACCACTATTCAAAACTGAAAATAGTGGAATGAAATGACCTGCACAGCCAATTTGATGAAACTTCTACATTCACTCACAAACATGCACAAATATAGATTACTATAAAAAATAAATAAAAGTATATAAGTATCAATATATACACGTTCTCAGTGAGCTTTTCTCTCTCTCTCTCTCTCTCTCTCTCTCTCTCTCTCTCTATCTTGTGCAGTCTAATTACTTTTCATTTAGTCTCTGTGATAAAAGTCCTGGTGGAAATGATTAAACTCCAGCGGGTCTGAATGGATGTAAAGATAACGACTGAGATGAAGAACAGAACGAGTGAACGTGATAAGTTTGAGCGAAATGACTCCACAGACATCAATGAAAGTGAAAGAATAAGAAAGAGGAATCAGAAGAGCAGATGAGGATGAGGAGGACTGGAGAGAGCTGAGATGTTTAAACTCTCTCCGCACGTTCATCTGTCCCGACCGACAAGAGACCATTAGATGAGACGTGAAGCCGCTGGTGTGACACTGTAGTGAGGAATGATCTAAACACACACACACAGAGGGAGGTGGAGGGACCATTCAGTGGTGTGTGTTCATCCATCAGTCCTTCTCTTCAACACAGTCTCAGCTCACCAACACACACTAGAAAAACCTACAAACGATGAACAAATGAACAGAAAACCCCAAATAAGAGTACAAGATCATTTGTGTTTTTGCTCTTTGCTGTTCTACATGAAAACACACATTATTAATTGCATACTGACATTGATGAAGAGAGCGAGCAGGACCCGTGTGAACACATGAGAGACTTTGACCTCTTAATGACGTCATGAATAACACACACTTACCACACACATCTCGGAGGAGACATCCATCAATTACGTCTCTCATCATCAGAACAATTCATTCCTTCAACACAAATAAGAGAAATATTCAACAATTTGTCCAGTGTAGAAAGACTCTCTGACTGAAGATTGTGTTGTTGTGTTGTGTGAAGTCTGTTCACAGCTGTGAAGACGTTCAGTTCATCATCAGTCTGAATCGTTTCAACACAAGAACACAATTAACACAAATTATTCAAATCAGACTCATCTCAAGTCCTTTAACACTCATCTCTTCAGAAATAAACACACATCTGCAGAAATACATCCTGGTTTTTATGGCACGTAGTCATTTTTGGTTATTATCTGCAAAAATTCCCTTAAATGTGCACAAATATTTTCGTTTCTATGGAGATACAAATCTAGATCTATTTCAAGTCTTTTATTTTGATACAAAATAAATATAATTAAAAAATGTATTGTAAAGTCGTAATCATGATAATCAGGAGCTTAGTTGCTTTATTCTCTGTTCTTCTATGTACTGATATCATTCTTTTCACTTTTAGACACTTCACTTTATCTGAGAAATGAAAATGAATCTCTAGAGCCTTGATGAAATTCATACAGATCTTATTATGCGTTTCTCAAGGAATCTTTTTGCCTCAGTAACAATTTCAACAATTTCAATCACTTCAGCTCAAGAGAATCAAGATCCATTCGGTTTGTTTTGTGGATTTTACTGCCATCGTGTGGACAAACATCAAAACAACACTCACAAAGATTGAATTAGTTGAAGCTTTAGTTCACACCAAAATAAATGTTTTTAGGACATTCACTCACATGTTCTGTGAAACATGAGTTTGTTTCTTCAGCAGAACACAAAAGAAGATATTTTAAAGAATGTTCATAATCAAACAACACTGAACCTCACTGACTACCATTTTATGAACACAAAACCACTGAGACATCTCACAAAATCATATCAAAAATTAAATGTATTACAACCACATGAGAGTGAAAAACAACGATAACAGAATTGTATTTTTGGGCTGAAGTAATAAACTAACTAAATAATTAACTAATAAATAAAACTTACGACTGTGATGTTATGAATCTCCAGTGAATGAGCCGCACTCCTCTCTATTGGCTGTCTCGTTTCGGAAGGCTGCTTCCTCCGGAAGTCTCATTTGAAGCCTGCTACGTCATCGAGGCTGTCTTGTCTCGTTTCATTAAAACATGTAGGACACTCCCTATGCCACCGATCTTGATTTTTATTTTAAAACCATATTACATACAAAAACACAGAATAAGAAACTTGAAAAAACAAAAATGTTTTGAAGCTTTTACTTTTTTTTGTAATTGAATGCCCTTTTTATAGTTGTATGTTTTGGGTATTTCTTCTTTTATGTTTTGTATTATTATTTAATTGGTATATTGTTATTCAACTCTCTGTTATTTTATATATTTCTTTGTTTATATTGTGTTAGTACAGTGCTTCTGTTACTTAGATGAATCTCTAATAAAAAAAAAGAGGCGTATTCTCCGTCGCTAGAGACAACCCACAATTCTTTGCGTCGGCCAACGTCAGTGATTTGAATTAAAAGCATCGAATATGTGGTGTTTACGTATCAACAGTTTACATTTTGTCACGTTTTTTTAATCTAAGAAGGCATATGTAGTAAACAGGTTTGCAAGTGTTTAGTGATTTTCAAACGTTTTAAAGCAGTAAGGCAATGTTTTATATTTGTTTAACTCTTTTGGCATTGTTTAGGGTAGAAAGTTACCAACATTTTACGTCTTAGAATCACGTAGAAATCATTTTAATTAATTGGACAGGTGTGCGAGTTCAATGTGTTGTCATAGCAACGTGGTACTTCCTGTTTCCTTTTCTGCCAGTATGTCTTATGAAGGACCTCTCCTCTCCTCTCCATGCAAATTTCAATTTCATCCTTGAAAATCAATCCCATCTCGGTCTCCCTAGGCAACAGGTTATAGCCCATAGTTACGCGCAGCGGTTGCTAGGTGCGTTGCCAAGATACAGACCCCTCTCACATCACAGCTATGTGGGAGGTCACTCGGTCCAACGTGGCGGCAGATAGATGAAGGTAAAGAAACACGAGAGAGAGAAATAGTTTAAATGAATAAATCTAATCTAATATGAAGTGAAAGAAGAACTTGAGTGGTGAATGTCTGTCTGTCGTTTATTTGAAGGCAGATCAGCCCAGTGTTCTTTAATAATTGTGTTAAAATGAGTGAAGAATCAGACACTACATACAGCATCAGATTCACACATGTGCATTTCAGATCAACTTCAATCTGCGAAGAATTATAAATCATTTCAAACGAGATGTGTTATGTGACAAACATCAGTAGTAAAAGCACAATGTGTTCTCTAAATTAATATGAGGTCATGAAAACTACATTCATGTGACTGAACTTCTCCTCCAGAGGGCAGTGTGAGTCCAGATTTATAAGATCATCAACAGTGTGAAAGTATCAACACTTTTCATTTAATTTGATTTAATTTGTATGTTTTTCTTCTAAAATCGAAAGAAAGCACATAAATATATTAAATTCCTGCCATTCTTTCGGTTTTGATAACGAATATTGAATAATTGTGATGCTGGTTATCACATGTAAGTGTCTCGTGCAGGTCTCAGAGAAAACTGATAAATAATCATGAAGAAATCAAGACATCATGATGTCACAGTTCTATTTTCAAATCATTCTAGGCACAAATCTAATGTTTATTCAGATTTATTGTTTTATTCAAATTGTATATATTCATTTTTGTCCTTTTAATGTGTATGTAAGTGTGATATGTATAAAACTGTACATACGTTTATTTATATTTGTGTGTATTTTGTTACTCTCTAAACATATTTTCATGATTTACATTTACATTAAAGGAACGAAAGCACATCAATCAGGACAATAAAATAAACACACAAGTTCTGGAGGTTTGAGATCCTTTGGCCGTATGTTGAAAAGAACTCAATTTATGAATAAAGGGTTTTTGGATTTCTATCACACACATGGAATGTGTCGTTTTTAAAGAAATGGAATGTGTTGTTTACAACAAATTTATTTTATCACATTGAAATAAATAAATATATCTATATATAGTGCATTTGTGTCAGGGTGTGGTGAGAAAAGATTCGGCTGAGATTGAGAGTGTCAAGAGTCCCATCAGGAATGTGAAGAGAAAACAGAGTTTCATTACAAGAGAACGTTGTTTGTCATAAAGAAAATGTGAGGTGAGTTTTGTGGACGGCTGTGAAATGAGCAGAGAGACGAGAAAATTAGATTTGGAAACAGAGTGGAATGCATTTCGATAAATATACATCTCTACATATCAATCTGTCAAACAGCTCGAGGTGAAACAGAGACAGAGAAAGAGAGAGAGAGAGAGAGAGAGAAAGAGAGAGAGACAGAGAAAGAGAGAGAGAGAGAGAGAGAGAGAGAGAGAGAGAGATAAAGAGAGAGAGAGATAAAGAGAGAGAGAAAGAGAGAGAGATAAAGAGAGAGAGAGATAAAGAGAGAGAGAGAGAAAGAGAGAGAGATAAAGAGAGAGAGAGAGAGAGAGAGAGAGAGAGAGACACTAATGTTCAGGAAAAAATATGAAACTCCTGATAAAATGAGTTAATCATGAAAACAACCACAGACATAAAAGTTCAATAAAGGATCCTATAATCCTGTCAAAGACAGCATGAGTATAAATGAATAAAATACAAATTATTATTTAAACTATAAAATAATCGTAAAATAAAATTGAATAATTAATTTACATTTGATTTACATAGCGATTTTCACAATTTTCATCGTTGAAAAGCAGCTTAACATACATCATAATTAATAAATGAATAATAATAATACCAGGGTGAAAATTAAAGAGAATAGATATTATATATGCTGTAGAATAGAAAACATATGTGTACAGTGTATAAAGAATCTGTTTTAATTTAATTCGACATTTTCAGCTGCGGTCTCTAATAACAAATCACAAGCTCTTCTGCTTTAGTGTCTCTTGATAATAGAGAAGCGTCTTCTGTCGACTCCACGACTCCTGGAACTGGTTTCTCTTCTAATTGAAATGTTATAAAAGCGCATCTGTTTTTACGTCACTATAATCACCTGATGCTCTTCACATGATCAATCAATGTGTTGGATCTCTTGTAAAAACTGAAGAAAGATTTAGTTGAAATCAAGTTCTCAGCTCACCGAGATGATTGTTCTGTTCCTGTCTCATTTCAGTCAACAGCTGCTCAAACCTGCACGAGACACGACCCAGTCCTGACATGCTGTTGCATGCGATCAGACAGATAAACTCCAGAAATAATAGAAGCGTCTCACTTCACAACTCCAGTCTAAAGTATCAAACCTGACACATCACATCAGCTTTCTCATTTAATCTTTCCCGGTTGTAAGCAGCCAGTATCAGAATCCAAAGCGAACGCATTTCAAAGCATCTGTTGAGTTATTGCCTTCCTTTGTAGTCATAGCAACAGGTTAATCAGCTTCCTTTCTCATCTCACTCTGTCGCCGAGCAGCTTGCTAAGATACGGACGAAGCTGCCACACCTAGGGACCCACAAGACTAAGCTGTGCAAAGTAATGCTGATTGAGTTTAGTCATTGATGAGCTCGCTTTGATTTCTCAATGAGATTAAACGGAGAGCAAATGAAAACTAAAGTCTCATGTGCGTCTCAGATGTTTTTCCTGAGAGTCGAAAATCTGACCAATGTGTCTGTCATGAGAGTTTGAGAAGAGACGTCAACAATGTGAGCTTAATTTGTCTTGTCTGTACTAATTGACAATCTCAATATCAACTCATCCAGATGATTTGACCGTGACAATCTTCATGTGTTTCAACTACTTAGCTTTCCTGTAGCTCAGTGGTAAGAGCATTGTTTAAACAAGGCAAGGTTGTGGGTTCCATCCCAGGGGATTGCAAATACCTATGTAAATGTGTAGGATAAAGCAATGTAAGTCGCTTTGGATAAAAGCGTCTGCCAAATGCCTAAAATGTAAAATATTTGAGAAGTATATTTGAGACGTAAATGAGAACTCTCCTGAGCTCTGAAGGAGAAGAACATTTGTTTTAATGAAGTGTTTTGTAGACGGTACAAAACACAGGCGAGTGGTTGAGGAGTATCTCTGCAGTGATGTGGTGGGGCGGGCGGACAGGCAGGTGGGTGTTGGGGGGGATTTGGATTGCCTGTGAGTTGCATCATGTTCCTCTTGATGAAGGTGTGTATGTGAGTGTGTGTGTGTGAGTGAGTGTGTGTCCTCCTTCATACTTCACACACATCTCTCAGTGATGGCAGCAGAGATTAAGGAGCGGCGGTGAGCAGATTTAGCCCGAGCGTCGTGACTTTAATTCAGCAAAGTCTTCAAGATGTGAGACGGCTGCCTTGTTGAAGTTTTGCATAAATTTGACTAAAAAGCAGCTTTTTGTGGAACTTCAGTGTTACAGAAATCAATGTTTTCATCAAATCAGGCAAAAGGAAATGCAAAGGACGAATTTCAATTTCCATAAATGTGTCACAGCGAGCAAATGTGATCCAAAAATGACAAACTGCACAAGACACACTCATTCAGATACACTTCAGTGTGTGTGTGTCACTGTGACCTTCAATGTCATTCAGTTCAGACACAAACACACAAGCAAGAAAACTATCAACTATATTTCAGTCCCTTTATCTTCACAGGTCTCGTTTAAACTCCACATTTCCAAAAAAGCTACTAAGATACCAAAGTCTGCATTGAAAGTTGAAAAATCTCAGTATGAACTTCTGTATTTCTCATCAAATCCACTTCTGTGAGTTTAGACTCTTCACGTATGTCAGCAGTTTTCATATGTCATGTGACATGTGTGTGTGATGTAAGTCTTGCATGTTTAAAGTGTTGTGTTAAATCACACTAACCTGCTGTGAAAACAACAACTTTGTCGAGTCAACTCAAGAAAGATCTCCGAGAGAAACTGGCACAGCTTTCAAAGAAAGTGGAGATCTCTGGAGACCTGCGAGTGAGATTCTCTCCTTCATCTGCTCCAAATAAATGAGCAAAGCCAGCAAAGTCAAAATGAAACGCCATCTGAAATATATTTTACTCTTTTAACGTCACCCTTTTTTAAAGTGTGAAAAGTAACGTGTAAGTGATGGTGAAGCGGTCTCAATGGAGGAGTTTGGGTGAAACAGAAAGAGAGAACTAAACTATCAAGCAGTTCTGTTAAATACAGAACCAAATATTATTTGAAAAAAAAACTAAACAAACATTAGAATTCCTGACATTAACTGACATTAGTTTAAGTTGAGGTACTGAAATTATATATAAAAAGGTAAAAAAAAATAACTTAAAACATAGAGACATAAAATGATAAAAAAAAAAATGTAATGAACAGGAAAACTAAAATGATTATGCAATAGTTAATATTAACTAGAAATATTGAAAAATACATTATTTAAAAACGAAAATATCTGCTGCCAACTCCTGAAGCATATTAGAAATCACTTCATTATGAAGTGAAAAACTTTTTAGTAACCAGATCAGGAGAAATGTTTCATAAGTGTTCAGTTTATAGTCACTGGATTTAAATATCAAGCGAAAGTCAAACTGATCAGTTCTGTAGAAGTTCTGCTTTATGTTTTACATTGTTTTTTACAAATATTTTTGTAGTGGAGTAGATGGGGCGAGACCGTGCTTCCAGACCGGTGAGTAATTGTTTAATGGGCGCCAGCTGTGCGCGAACCGGTCTCGAATCACGTAGGAGATTGGTAGCATATAAGAGAACGAGCGACCGGACCGTCGAAGAGAGAGGACAGGGACCGGACATGTTTTACATTTGTGTCTTAGTTTTGTGATATGTTTTATTCGCCGGCCAAAAAATCACAGAAATGACATCACAGCTGCTCGGGTGATGCGTACAGTGTGTGATGACATCATCGGCTCAGTTTTTATGGGCCTCTGAATTACACTGAATCGATGTGAAGACTCCAGTAAATAAAGGACTGTGTGTGTGTGATCCTTTCATTAAGACACTAAACAACATAAACAGAAAGACGCCGTCAAGGAGTGCACACGTTAAATCTATTTAAAGTTCTGACTCACATTAAAACTCAACACAAAAATCAAAGAAGATATCATTCATCTGATCTGCTTCAAAACAAAAGAAGAATCTTCCTGAAAGAGTAAAGTTCAGTTAGGACTGATGAAGACAGAGTTGAGATGTTTGTTGGGATTAAAGAATGAATGAGTTTCATCAACACAGTTTTATTTTCTCTCTCCGTCTCCTCCATCCGCAGCACTCGTGACAGCTCTCAACTCACATCATCACCGCAGCATCCCGGCCACACCCCGCCTGTTGCTATGCTGATGTGACCTCTGACAACAGAAGCCCTGTGTCGACGTGGCCTGTTGTACTCCTCCTGATTGGATATTGATCACTATTTTGTGACGCATCATGATCAAATGATTCCTTGTGTTTCTGCTTCACATTAACAATCTCTTTGATTTATCAACATTCTGAGATCTGGAGGAGAAAAGTTCTGTCTCCCAGAGTCGATAAGGTCCTAAACTACAAATGACACAAATAAGGTCTCAAACATTTCTCCAGAGAAGAAAAAATGCAATATCTGATGTGACTCCTCTGTACTTTTTCAGAAACCTCAGTGTCTCAAATTGTGCTTCTGTTTGTTATGATGGCAAATTCTGAAAAACAGAGTCAGACATCTCAATATAAACACAAACATTTCTCAACAAAACCAGGTCAGTTTTACAGCTCTATAATCTTACTGTAAATTTACTGTACTGTATGTCAACAATTCACAGATCTCATTTGTGCTAAATGTAAAATATCTGTGTTTGATTATCTGACTAAAACTAAATTAAAACAATGAACAATGACTTCAGCGTCCAAAATTAAATGAAACCTATATAGCCATATAAAAATAAATAAATAATAAAATGACAAAAGCAGCCAAAAATGTAACTAAAATTAAGAGGAAAAATGTAAAAATATATTATTATATTATATATAAAAATAAAAGGTAAATAAAAATATTAAGTAATAAATTATTTAAAAACTAAAACATCTGCTGAAGCATATTCAACATCACTTCACAAAAGAATGAAAAACTATCAGGAGAAATGTTTCAGTTTCATGAGGGTCCTGACAACAGTAAATGAAGGTTTGGATTTAAACATCATAGTAAAAGTCAAACGATCACTTCTGTAAAAGCAAAGCTTCATATTTGTATTTTACATTTTTGGATTAGATTTTTTTTAATGAAATTATTCATTTGAAAAAATATTTTTTTTAGTAACAGATTTACTATAAATCTTACACATTTTTAAGGCAACAAACACAGACATGAGAAAGTTTTAGAAGAGCTGATGTGTTTTTGCAGGACGAACACTCAGCTCTCAGTCTGACAGAACAAGTGTGTGTGTGTGTGTGAGAGAGAGAGAGAGAGAGAGAGAGTCAGCGGGCGATCCGATCTTCACCCGGAGACCTGCATTAGATCCTTTCAATTGATACTGATACACACAAAATGTTTTTTTCATAATTATCAAATATTCTTTAATCGGTAACACTTCACATTAAGGTTCCCTTCATAAAGCATTTATAAATGTGTTCAGTAATGATTAATAAGTCATTTACAAATGCATTACAAACCAGTTATAACTGCGTCAATTAAAAGGGATTCCTAACGAAATACCTGCCAAATATGCCAATATTCATTATTTGTTTGCAAAATAGGCTGTCAGACTGGAGACTGTGTTATGTTGTTTTTTCTTATTATTTTAAATTTCATAAATGGTTCACATGAATCCACTATATTAAGGCACACTTTCATGGTTTGCTAACATTTATAAATATTTATATATATAAAGTTTTCTTTTTAAAGTTGTGAATGAATTCCTCACAATCATCCACTTTTCTTTAAAGTACACTTTCATGGGCTGTCAATACTTCTAAATGTGTGATTCCCATCAGAGATGAAGCCTTGTGAACATCCTGTTTCTACAATAAATAATAAATCAATATTTTCTGGGTTTGATGAACTATTTGAAGGAATTGAATCATTAATAAAGCATCATACATTTACAACAACCTTTGTGCATTTAGTGTTAAAAAGTGATCAAAAGTTTGATGAATTTATCTTGGTAAGCAAGAAAAACGTCTTTGGATGAACATCATGATCTGAAGGCGTTCTGGAGGACATCGTAAGACATTCTGAATCAGATCAGCTAAGCAACATGGTTTGAAAAGTGACGTAAGACATGAAAAATATAAGAAAAACATATTTTAACAACCTACAGTCTCCCGACTGACAGTCTATTTTGCAAACAACAAGATAATAATGAACCTGCTTTTGAGTCAAATAAATAATGAATAAATACATTTAGAAGTCAGTTGAAAATGGCTTTTTTTCACGCAGTTAAATCTGCTTTAGAATGCATTTGTAAATGACTTATTAATCAATAATTAACACATTTATAAATGCTTTATGAAGGTAACCTTAATGTAAAGCATTACCCTTTTGTGTAACATTTGATTATGTATAATGTTAGATATAAACTTCACAGCATTTAGTCTCCGAACCATGAACAAAGTCTTAACTCTTATCTGGTTTAAGGATGGTTAGAAAGAAGAAAATGTGTATGTGCAGAGTTATTAAAAAATAAAGTAAAATAATTCAGTTCAACCTGTGGATACAAGATTGAGGCTTGTTATCTACTTTAAAAATAAAACAACAAAAGAATTTGATTTCAGCGTACTGTAATGCATTCCCTCTGTCCGTCTCATGGTTTATTCATTGTTTGCCCTTTTAAATGATTCGCTTTGAATCCTCTCATCTGATTGGCGGTTGACATTCGCTCAGCACCATTATCTCCATTAACACAAAGACACGTGCCGATGCATTTACTGTTTCACTCAAGACTGAAGAACGAGGAGACGTGACGTGAGCTACAGAAGTGTGCTTTATTAAGAGTCTAAGCATCTAGAGCTACAGAGAGAAACACGGCCGAGCTCAAACTATCTTACACATCAAAAGATCTTCAAGTAAACACTGATAATTCACTTTAACTCAACATCATCTGATCGATTTCTATGTCAGCATCTGTAATGTTTCAATGCAAAGATTACAAAAGGCATAAAAGGCTTTCAAAATGAAACCGCACGAGACATGAAGAAGCAGAGAATGGTTCATCTGATTTTAACATGTGAGCTCATGTGAGTTTGGTCCGAACAGCCAAAACCTGAAAAACATCTTCAATAAATCATTCATAATTGACTTAAGCGCATGTTACTCCAAACCTTTATTAAGTTCCATTTAAATCTCAAAACAATATTTCAAAGTGAACACATCTGAAATGAAGTACAACGAGTCTCAGAAGACTCATGTATAATATTTAATCCAACTGTTATAGTGCTTTTATTATGTTTTTTTTTTGACTGTGTTCACTGAATTCTGTATTAAAAGATTCTCACAAGCTGGAACAACATGAATGTGAGTAAATCGTGATATTCTGGGATACTCACTTTCATAAAATCATGAAACATTATAACACAAATCTACTTGTTTTGCATCCTCATCTTCATCTTAGACAAAATAACAAACATGTGATGACCAGAAACGAAAACAACTGCGAAAACAGTTTCAAGGCAAATTTCTGGTCACAAATTGTTTTTCCACAATTCAAGAATAAATCTTATAAAAGCGTCTGTGACTTTAACACATTCAAATTATAAAAGCATGAAGAAATATAGATATTTATACTGTACTCCTCATAAATCATAAACGGTTCCTCTCTCAGTGAAATACGTGAATGATTTCTTTTCTGTATCCTCCAATGTTTTCCTGTTATATGGCCTATAAAGTAACAGACGTCCTGTAGTGTGAAGAAGAGGATCATGGGAACATCCAGCAGATGTGAGACAGACAGCAGACAGACAGACAGACGTGAATCTTACGTCCAGCTCACACTTCACCCCTGAATCAACACAAACACAACTGAAAATTCTTAGTGAATATAAATGAAAATAATTACGTTTGACACAATTAATGAAGCTGGAGTATTGTTAGGGGCGATTCACATTTCAAGTCTTTTGTGCGCGCATATTCGTTATCTTAAATGTAGACGTACCGCAGGTCATGTGACAAGAACCAATCAACCAATTTAGACAAGCTCAGTGAAGACGGAGGCAAAGATGATCACAGCATTAATAAATCTGGTAGCAGAGTTATTGTTTCAGTGTGTATAATCCATATATCCTTCGTTTAGACCTCCTCGTCTCGACGGCTAGCGGGGCCCATGGTTGTTTAGCAACGGCAGACGCCAGGAGAGCTCAAACTCCTGGGCGCATGGGAAAAAAGGAGAAAGCAGTTCGTCTCGTGTTTACCGAACGGTTTTTAATGTGAAAAAAACGGAATCACCCCTTAGTATTCTAAACCACATTAAAACACGGTAATATTTGATCTCATTAATATGATTTAAATCACCATATAATCAAGGCTCAAGTATTGATGTATTAATATTCACGTGGTACATAAACACTTTTTAAAATGAGCTGTTTTTCTTTGTGAAATATTATTTGATTTTGGGGTAAAACGTGAGCTGGACATGAAAGATTTAGCATCAGTCACAGTCTCCATCTAAACACATCCTCAGGTTTTCTTCCCAGAACCAACCGTGCTGCTAATCATTTATTCGAAGCATTTTTATATTTGTCAATATGATGATGTCAACTTCAAAGTCACTCCTGGCACAGGGTACCTTGAATACAATACGTGACCCCCAGCAGCGGCCGGACCGCCCTGTCCTGAGATGAGATTAACATCACGCTCACTGAAGCTACACTAACAGAGCAGACTCTCTAGATATCAGGAAGAGAAACAAATGCTTTTTTTGCTTTCATTTGAACGAGACACGATTGCACACGCGTGTCCTGCGGCGGCTTGCATTAGTCCTGCACAAAAGGTTTAAAGCTTTCGCTGTGAGCAGGTGCTGATGTCACATCGTCACACAACTCACTTCTGTGTTTGTGCTCTCAAAACTGACGAAGACGCTGGAGAGGCTCCACAAACCATGACATCATTGAGTCTGATGCCCTGAGAGATTAAAAGAAGATTTGTGGAGCTTCAAGTTCAGTGTCCGCATGCATTTATAACACACACACGCACACACGTCCCAGAACATCCCAGAAACGGTTTTAACGTTCCTCTTTCTGCCTGTCTGAAAGTTAATCTTGACCTCCAGTACTCAATTACATTTGACTTCCTGGTCCTGACAATCGCTGCTATTTCGGGGATGAGAATGAAGCCCAGAGGGCATCTGGAGATGGTTCAGCGCTCGCACGGCCTCGTGTGTTTTTACTGAGTCACAATGCAAATGTACAGACCTGAAAAACAGACAGTCTTCTCTCCGACTTGTTACAGAACAACTCGACACAGAGAGAAGTAAATAATAATGCCCGACACACTTTCTCTTCAGATATTACTAATTTTTCTCTTGGGAACGACCGTGTTCAATTCGAAAAATGCATTTCTTATTTGGTATTTTTACCTTGTTCTACAGTACAAATGTCTACATTTTTGGGGATAAAGATGCATTTTCTTGATGAGCAAAATGACCGAAGAAAACAAGTCTTGATTTTAGACAAAAAATATGAAATTTCAGTGAATTTGAGCAAAGCAAAAAAAAATCTGCTAATGGGGTAAAAAAAAGAATCTTGAATTTAGTGACTATGAAAAAGGTCAACCTTAATTCAAGATTATTTTCCTTAGCCCTTTGGCACATTTGTTTGCTTACTTATTTTCTTTGGTCATCTTGCTCATTAATAAAATGCGTCTTGATTCAAGAAACTTTAGACATTTGTGTTGAAAAAAAGGACAAAAATACTTAATAAGAAAGTCATTTTTGCAGTGTTTTAACATTAATGAATTGTATGTGTTCCTCTGGTAAGATATGGCACTTAAACCCAAACGCCGAGCAGAGGTTCTGACCTCACATCCTCATCTTATGTTGACTATGTGAGATAAGAATCTAAAATAAAACTACAATAAAGATCATAAAGGAAAATGAACTTTGTGTCAAACACTGTTGTGTTGTGTGCTTTAGGAATATTTGTGTGCTTTGTGGATGTGCTGATTTGGGTTTTTATCCAAATGAAAAGCTTTTGTGTGATTAAATGCTGCTTGTAAAAGGACAAGAACACTGCGAAATCAACATGTGAAAATTCAGTTGGCACTTTTAAAACCATTGAGATTTGACCTGGCAGAAAACACAGCTACAGTGTTTCTTAAAATATGGGTCATAATTCACATTTAAAACTTTGCTGTAGTTTTGCAGCAGGTTTGCCGGTAACTTACTGTAGATTTCATTTACAACTTTGTTTTAAACAAAAACTTACCTAGTTCTTATATTTTCTTTAATTAAATAAGACATATTTTCTTTTTATGTAAATGTATCGTAATTTTTGAAGTTTTCAATATTTTTACTCGAAAACAAGACAAAAATGCTCAGTAAAAATGTAATTTTTTGCAATGTGATGCCAGTATGAGACCAGTTTCTTCTTTTTCATTTAGAATGTCAAAAGCCAAAGTGTTTTACTTTAATCAAAAGTAAAAACCAGTACTAATAAGAGAATATGAATCAAATCTACAGTAAGTTACTGGCAAAACTATTGCAAAATTACAGCAAAGTTTTACAGTGCACTGGGGAGTTTCATTTCCTATTACAAAAAAATCTGTCTCATGTGAAAATGTAAAACTGAACTACATTGCAACTTTCTCTTGCAGAAAAAGCACACAAAGTTCACATGTGAAACATGACATGTGACGTGTTTTTCACATGTGATCCTATGGAAAGTTAAATACATCGAGACATAAATGTTAAATATGTGATCATGTGTGTTCTCTGTAAGGGTCTTGAGAAAGATGCATCATCAGGGTTTAGAAAAAAAGATATTAAGAAGAAAATAATGCTTTAGAGAGATAATAATGTGAAGAGAGATGTAAATCACCAAAGGTTTCAGTATCAGTGGTAACAGTGATGATGTGTGTCCATGTACATACAGAGAATTAAAATAAACAAAGTGAAAGAATCTCTTGTGGCCTAAACCTGACGTGAGGGGATATTTGTTGTTCTGCACATAAAAAAGATGAAAATCACAAAGTAAAGACACTGTGTGTTATAAACATGGAAAGCGTGAATCAATATTAAATTGGTTCGATTTTTCCTGAAAATGCAGACCATATGATTTAAATATTATTTTGGCCGGATGTGGAGAATCTGTCTTCAGATTTGGATTTGTTGATTCTCTTCATAACACTTTTTTAATCCAAACAACAATTTCATCTTCATAATCTTTTTTTAAAATACACTCACAGTCATTCTCGTACGGATTCATCCTCCTGCTTCACTCTTCAATGTTGACTTTTAGAAGCAGAAGGTTTGGCTGTAACTCATGATGATGATGTGAGAGACGAGATGAAGTGTTTAAGAGCTCATGAAGTGAGAGGTCATTCAAACGTCTCTCTTCTCCTTCTGTGTAGCATCACTTCTGTTCATCTGGCAGTTTCAGTAGCTCTTCATCTTCAGACCGCTCGGTCAAGTTCAGACCGCTCACGGGATCGCGTGCCACACGTCCAATATCTCGCTGTGGATTGTCGCTTTAACACAAAGGCTTCTGGGAACCCGTCAGACGACACGCTTCTTACTGAATACTGGAATGGAGAGGACGCGCACGGGCCATTTTCCTCAGAAGTTCAAGTATCATCTTGTCTAAAAGAAATAAATAGAAATCACGAAAAATGAGCAAATCTACCGCTCTAATCTACACTTTTGCAAATCTACTTGTGGATGCAGATGCGTTTTCCATCGTTCAGTCTTTCTTTAACAGATGATTAAACATTCTTTCCTCTTCTCTTAACTTCAGTGTTCATATACGCGGAGCTACAGTGTACAGTAAGAGTTCTTTTTTGTCATTTTTAAATATATATATATTTGCATTTTTTTTTAAAGCGTATAGTCCTTTGGTCCCTATTTCCTAAGGAATGATGCATGTTGTTATTCCTGGATTCCTCCAGTCAGCAGGTGTGTAGAGGCACAAAAACCAAAATGGCAGCAGGCTGGCGTGTGTGTGCGTAAAGATATCAATATATTTCTCATGAAGAGTTCAAAATACTTTTCCATCTGTTTTGTTTTTACATGAGCATGTGTGTGTAGTTTGTTTCTGCATGCTCTGAGCATTATGTGTTCATAAAGGTTTCTTTTTTCATTTTCTCAACAAAAAAAAACATCAGCAAAAAAGTCGGTCTGCCAAATTCATCCTGCAAATGCCGAAGCAGAAAAGGGGGAGAAAGAAAAAAGTTGGCAGAAAAAAAATCTTTGTGTTCGTCTTTTCCAGCCCTCAGAGATTTGGAGCGCTCGCCTCTCGTGATATGTAGAAGAGCTAAAGTCTTTGATACTGCACTTGTGGATATAAGGTTTTGACGTCCCTCGTCCTGACAGAGACAAAGAGAGAAACAGAAGAGAGTTGAAGAAGAAACAAGAGAAAGCAGACGGTGAAGACGGTCTGAAGATATCAAAAGCTTTAAACGCTGACGACAATCCTGATGAACTCTCTATACCCAACTGAAAAAAGAAAAACATGTCACAAAAACATGTTGATTGTGTAACAATTCAATTGTTTTGTGGTATTGTGCAGAATTTCAAAGCACAGTCAAACTAAATTAAGTCGGTACAACAAAAACTATCATAAAGAATAAATGCATTGCAATTGAAATCATTCGTCAGTGTTTTTGTATTTAAATATTATAAAGGACACATTTGAGAATATTTTACATTTACGTTCATGCATTTGGCAGAGCTTTTACCTAAAGCGACTTACATTGCAATGTCCTATACATTTTATACATATGTATGTGCAATCCCCTGAGATCAAACCCACAACTTTGCTCTTACTACTGAGGTACAGGAAAGACAATTTTGCAAAGAGCTTTCATGAAAATAATGCTAAAAATCAAAACATTTTATATATCATAATAAGAACTACAAATCAATGGCAAATATACAAAGTTTGGTTTAAAAATTTGATTTTTTACATTTTCAAAAAATCATGTTTTTATTAGGTTATCATGTTCTTATTGTGTTTTATTGTGTTCCTTAGTTAGTTTTGTTATTATGGCTCAAATCAAAACAAACCAATTGCAGTTTGATTGATATTCATTGGAATGCACAATATAAAAAGATGATTTCTGAAACATTTTAAAACAGAGGTATCTCATTCTGGAACCAAACTCTTCATATGATTTGGGGATGAAATATGAACATGTTCTTCACTCTCTTTCTGAGATTCATTCAATTGTTTCCTTCACTTCACTTTTTTGTATATCTTCGCCTAAAAACTCCCAGAAATAAACCCCAAAATTTGACAACCCAAATAAACCCAATAAACCCAAAAAACAGGAAAAGATAGTTTATAACTGTTAAAGGTTGAGTCAACTTTTAGATTTACATCAAAACACCCAGGTCACTTAATTTATCAAATACTTCAACTTCAACTCTTCCTCGACTTATTCAATGTTACACGCTGCAGTTTATTGTCATGTAAAGTATTTGTTCAGTGTGCATAACTGATGACCGTACTGATGTTTGACACACATAGATGTTTGTGATGTCTGGAGAGAGGCTGACGCTCCTGTCAAGAACAAGATTACAAAAGAAATCCTGTCTGCAAACTTGTACATTTAAAAGCCTTGTGAACATCTCCAAAAGCACACAGCACAGCAAACACACAGCTGAAATAAAGAAAGAAACACATCGATCCATCACACACGCACAACATCTGACGGTACAATAGCCAAAGGGTCAAAGGTCACCCATGGAAATCAGAAACCACGAAGAGCAGCTATCAGAAAAACACCATATAGAGATGATGTCACGTCATGCCACCGTCACAAACCGCCGACAGAAGAACTTACAGTAATGGAAAGAGATTCTCCTGACGGTACATTAGAGCGCCTGAGCCGTCCTGACCAACTACTGTACAAACAAACACAAGAATCCATGGCAGTTTCCTCTTCAGTACGCTTTTCATTGACTGTGAATTTTCAATTTAACTATTAAAAGATGAAAGCAGGGGAGGATACTGAACTCACACACAGAGAAGGTTCTGTTCTCTCTTCTGTACGTTACTGTTCGTTCAGTTTCTCTGAACTCAGCTCTCTTGACTTAACTTCAGCACGTCCTTAATAATTCATCACAAATTCATGAAGTTTAATGGAATCTTTACTCTTCATAGCGCTTTAAAACACATTTAACTGGTGATGCCGGTGATATACGGTTCTGTCATAACAACTCTCGGAGGGTTTCGGATGTTATGACATATAAATGTGTTTGATCTTGGCGGAAAAGATCTGCTGCGCTGTTGCTGCTGCGCTGGACCAAGTACAAAGAATTTGTTCTGCCAACCAGTGTTGGTTGTCACTAGTTACTAAGGAATTAGTTACTGTAATGTAAATAATTTTCCTTTGAAAACGTAAAAGAAGGGATTACTCTGTAATTTAATTACAGTTACTTCTGATGTAATTCAACTAAATACTGTGCGTAATATGTGTGTGTGCAATAGTGGAAATGACATCAATATTCAAAGTCTAACTTTAAAATCTGTGCTTTAAGGTATAATTCTCACATTTGTAATACTTTGGTCTGGTAATAACGCTGCATGTCTCTCCTTGAATCACTGAACTAATTAAGGTTGATATGAGATATAGAAAGTCATTAGTAAAGAGTAACAAAAGAGAGTCATCTGTACAGTAATCTAATTACACTATTGAATATGTCATTAGTAACTAGTAATTCATTACTTTTTCAGAGCAGCTTACCCAACACTGCTGCCAATACACAATACACAACATGCTGCTGCTGCACATTTATGACTCTGGAGAACAAAAGCAGTCTAGAGGTAAATTTTTCAAAATTGAGATTTTTACATAGTCATCTGAAAGCTGAATAAATAAGATGTCTATTGATGTATGAGTTGTTAGGATATGACAATATCTGGCTGAGATACTCGGGATTCTAAAAGTGCAAAACAATCAAAATATTGAGAAAATGGCCTTTGAAGTTGTTAATCTGAGTCACTGTGGCAGCACATTCACTCACAAAAAGAACATTTTTATATATTTAAGGTAGAAAATGTACAAAACATCTTCATGGAACATGATCTTTACTTGATTTTTGTCATAAAAGAAAAATTGCTGATTTTGACCGTTACAATTTAGCGATTTTTGTCTTTTACTAAAAATGTTCATGTGCTACTTAAGACTGGTTTTGTGATCCAGGGTCACGTATAACATACTGTATATGAATAAACCCCCTGTATGTCTACTATCTAGTGCACTATATCGGGTGTCCGCCATTTTGTAGTGTTGTCCGAATTCTAAGTCTACAACTCACTTCCTACATTCATTCACTACTTTTCACCCACAATGCATTCTGATTTTGAGAGAACATCAGATTTACACTCAATCAATCATGTTTCCAACGATACAGCGCGAATCAGCTGGAGGAGAGTGACCGTTAATGCCACGAATGTACGTTTTTACACGTGTGTTTGTTCTTGTTGATGTGTATTTTCCACTTTTTGAGTATAAACTGATTGAATTAATTTTATATATAGCAGTGTTTTATTTGATTTAAAACGTAATAAATGTAATAGTCAATAAATTTGGCAATCATTTGTTTTGTTCTCTTTATTAAAAAGAAAGAGAACAAATAAATGTGACAAAATACAATAAACGTGACAAAAATGCACAGACGAATGTCTGCGACAGTAGTATCAGACGCAGGATACATCACGTCAGTGTCCGAAATTGTTCACTCATGTTCATTCCCTATGTAGTGGACTATTAAGCATTCGCTATATAGGGAATAGTGAATGAGTGAACAAGTGAGCGATATCAGACGCAGTTCTTGTATCAGATCTATACAGGTGGAGCTGGGGAAGGAGGAGGGTTTCTGAAACACGCTGCACTGCTACAACAATCACTAGCCGAGATTTAGACGTAGAGGAGCAAGATCATTGGCTGCTGACATGGAAGGAACCAATCACAAAACGCGGGCTGTTTCGTTGGTGGTGCTCTAGCGGTGCTCGTGCATCCAAAATCACCATCTTCATTGGGCACAGCTCTTTACGGCATGCGAGGCTGACGATAAAAATATTTCATCATTTTGTGAAGAGCAGCCACATCGGCTTGAAGGCGGCAATTCTACCGCTCACCTTGTGAATCCTCCCGATGAATGTATGACAGTGTCTCTGACCTGTAAGGGGCGTGCCAGCCGTTCACGCAGCATCAGTACGGGCGGTTGGCATCTTTCGGCCTCTTCAGTTGAACCTTCAGCCTCTTCATGCCGATCTGAAAACCGTTCATGGCCTGAATCGCTGCCTGAGCACTCGACGGGTTATCAAAGCTTACGAAACCTGACAGAGAGATGGAGAGAGACAGAGAACAGGATCAGTTCTTGCTTCTGCTGTCATCACAAACAACTCAAAGTTTTTACATACAATACATTACAATAACTGATAATCTAGAAATATCCCATGATGCTCAGTAACGCTCGGTGACGCATCGTGTGAATCCAGCGTAATTCTGAATGGTTATCACACTGCGGACGTTTTTACTGTTTTCAGTTTGTTGATACATCACATCACATCACATACTAATGAGTGTAATTCATGAAAATGCTGAAGTTCAATAATCAAGGTGCAAGGCTTGTTGACATCAATACACTGTAAAAAAAAGATTGAGCTAACATGAAAAACTTTTGTGTTGACTCAACGTATATTATTTCATTCTTCAAGTAATGCTACTTTGTTTAGCCAACTTAAATTTGTTTTTTTATGTAATGCTGATGGTCTTCATTTCTAATAAAGATATTGTTGTCACACCAATTACTGTTGTTCAGGGAATTCATATATTTCTGTTGTGCGGATGAAAAATTAAAAAGGAGCTAAAATAAATATTCCAAGTACTCTTTAAGTATTGTTAAATATAAAAATAAACAAATGTATTTGTCTTTTGCTATAATTGTAAATGTTTTCTGGCTCAAACAGACCCACACATTGATCAAATAACTGTTTTAACAGAATGTGTTCAGTGTTTATAAACCGGCTTTGCAGAACACAAATCTCAAACATGGTATCAATCAAAAAACATCATTCATTTAAAGAACTATAAACTCAACAGATGACAAACAGAAACAACCATATTAAAGCATGAATTAAGACGGCAAGATCTAACACACTCATCTTTAAAATAAAAATAAATAAAAACACAGAATTGAACATGCTGCAATGCATCTTGGGAACTTTCAAACTCTTGAAAGTATTACTTGTTCAGAATACACTGTTTTGTAAGTTCAATTTATTTATTTATCTTTTTTTTACAGTTTAACAGCAGTGATGTGTAACCCAATGACCTTTAACCTCTGATCATGTGTGGCACTGTGTCGAACAGAGGCTCAGAATCAGCTCTTATCTCTCTGACAGACCACTGGCACGAATTTACACCCGCCAGCCGATTTCACCCAATTGAATTCTGGGAGCCGAGGCTGAGCTTTTGTCAGACACAGATAAGACAGACAAGAGTCTTTACAAACTCCTTTCAACAAACGCAGAAGACACGTCCAGACAGCACAATTCATCTGAAATCTCAGCCTGTCTCGCTCTCTCTTTCCATCTTACAGCACCCTTCATCACATTTCACACGTACAGTCATTCACTTAAAATACAAAAAAATAATGCAAGGGTGATTCTCATCAAACCTCTGAAACATCGTGGCACTAAAGATTTTAATTATAAAACATACTATTTGGTAGCGATCACACCGCTGTGAGGCGTTCAGCTCCGGAGCTGTGAGAAGATCAAGTGAATTCTGGGTAATTTGGATGTGTGGGCACATTCAAACTCTACAGGTGTGTCAAACAGCATCTGAAATGAATGAACTCTACACTACAACCAACGGAGGGAAAACGGCGAAAGAGTGAGAGTGAAAGAGACTCGCTGATCATACAAGTGCAAGAGAAAATCATGAGACGTGAGGAGAATGATGAAGATGAGTGAGATGAGAATGAAACGTCTCATAAGCGCTCGATGATGAGCAGAAGCCAGAAGAACGAGCTCACAAATCCCCACTGGCCCTCGCATGTGTCTGCGCGCTCGCTCGAGCGGGACGTCTCTCTCTCCCAGCGTTAATCGTCACTTGATTTATGGAGACGCGGGAAATAAAGGCTCGAGATGAACTAATTGTGCGGAGTGAAGTGGGGCGTGATAAGATTTGAAAAGCTCGACACCCAGGCGACGCTCGCACTCGCTCAAGCGTTTGAAGAGCATTGTGGGTACTAACCAAAACACTTGCTCTGATTGGTGGCCCGGTCCACAAAGACTTTGGCGGAAATGACGTTGCCAAAAGGCAGAAACATCTGCATGAGCTCAGCGTCGCCGAACTCCTGCGGCAGGTGGTAAATAAACAGATTACAGCCCTCCGGTCCTGCAGCAGGAGACACAAACACACACAAATCATGTCACACAAATCAGATTTCACACAGACGCATGCAAATGTGTTCTGATGCCACCCGTGATCTTCTGAACGACTCAGACATTGTCGTCCTTGTTAAAGGAGTTTGATGAAAGATGATTGAAGGAACTTCTGAGGTGTGACTCATGAGAAGACCACCACACAACAAACCAAATGTGGGACAGGTAATCCGTCTGTGTGGGACAAGGTGGGACACCGTTGAAAGGTAGCGCGAAACTGTGATATAATAACGGAACTGAAACATTTTTTATAAAATTTTTGAGCTTATAGAAATAATTTGTTAGTCAATTCCAACTACAACATACTAAAGGCATAGATGAAAATGTATATAAAATTTCAATTAAAGGATCACTTTCTGTTAAAATTTTGAGCGCAGATCAGACACGGAGATATCATGTTGTTCACTTTGAAGATCTTCTCAAAAAGAGAAAACTAAACGAATAAAGAACAAACAAATAATGAAAAAGAGTTTCTCTTTTAAAATGTATTATTGTTAAATAGTGCATTTCATGATTTGCAAATCATTTTTATTTGAATACCCTGACCACACCATATAGAATAAACACAGAAAACCTCTTGATGACTGAAATCACTGCATCCTTTTCATATTTTAGAGAGAAGTCTTAAAAGTGCTGCTTTTGACACTGAGCTGTTAAATACTTACATACACATACATAAATAAATACATACACATGTGTGTTTCAGGTTAAAGAAGGTGTTTTTGATGTCACAACTAAAAACCAACAGACTGATGAAGAAGATGAAGAAAGTGCAGAAGATTTTCACAATATGCCACGTGAGGGACAGTTGCACCATATTCTCCAGTCTCTCTCTCTTTCTTTGTTTCTCTTTCTCTCTCTCCTTTTGTCTATTTCTCTCTTTTTTGTCTGACTCTCTATCTCTCTGGGCCTGTCTGTCGTTTTATTTCTCTCAGTATGTCGATTTATTTATTTGTCTCTCTGTCTGTCTCAGTCTCTTTCTCTTTTTGTCAGTATGAACCTTTGTCTGTCTGTCTATCTGTCTGTCTGTATCTCTCTCTTTGTCTGTCTGTCTGTGTCTCTCTCTCTTTGTCTGTCTGTGTCTCTCTCTCTTTGTCTGTCTGTGTCTCTCTCTCTTTGTCTGTCTGTGTCTCTCTCTCTTTGTCTGTCTGTGTCTCTCTCTCTTTGTCTGTCTGTGTCTCTCTCTCTTTGTCTGTCTGTGTCTCTCTCTCTTTGTCTGTCTGTCTGCATCTCTCTCTTTGTCTGTCTGTCTGTCTGTCTCTCTCTCTCTTTCAGTCTCTCCCTCTTTTTGTCCGTATGAACCTATGTGTGTCTGTCTGTCTGTCTCTCTCTTTGTCTATCTGACTGTCTCTCAGTCTCTATATCTTTCAGACTGACTATCTTTTTGTTTGTATGAAACCATGTCTCTCTGTGTGTCTATCTGTGTCTCTCTCTCTTTGTCTGTCTGTCTGCATCTCTCTCTTTGTCTGTCTGTCTGTCTGTCTCTCTCTCTCTTTCAGTCTCTCCCTCTTTTTGTCCGTATGAACCTATGTGTGTCTGTCTGTCTGTCTCTCTCTTTGTCTATCTGACTGTCTCTCAGTCTCTATATCTTTCAGACTGACTATCTTTTTGTTTGTATGAAACCATGTCTCTCTGTGTGTCTATCTGTGTCTCTCTCTCTTTGTCTGTCTGTCTGCATCTCTCTCTTTGTCTGTCTGTCTGTCTGTCTCTCTCTCTCTTTCAGTCTCTCCCTCTTTTTGTCCGTATGAACCTATGTGTGTCTGTCTGTCTGTCTCTCTCTTTGTCTATCTGACTGTCTCTCAGTCTCTATATCTTTCAGACTGACTATCTTTTTGTTTGTATGAAACCATGTCTCTCTGTGTGTCTATCTGTGTCTCTCTCTCTTTGTCTGTCTGTGTCTCTCTCTCTTTGCCTGTCTGTCTCTGTCTCTTTCAGTCTGTCTCTCTCTTTGTCTGTCTGTCTGTCTCTGTCTCTCTCTTTGTCTGTCTGTCTGTCTCTGTCTCTCTCTTTGTCTGTCTCTCTCTTTCAGTCTGTCTCTCTCTTTGTCTGTCTGTCTCTCTCTTTTTCTGTCTGTCTCTTTCAGTCTGTCTCTCTCTTTGTCTGTCTGTCTCTTTCAGTCTGTCTCCCTATTTGTCTGTCTGTCTCTCTCTTTGTCTGTCTGTCTCTTTCAGTCTGTCTCTCTATTTGTCTGTCTGTCTGTCTCTCTCTTTGTCTGTCTGTCTCTGTCTCTTTCAGTCTGTCTCTCTATTTGTCTGTCTGTCTGTCTCTCTCTTTGTCTGTCTGTCTCTGTCTCTTTCAGTCTGTCTCTCTATTTGTCCGTATGAACCTATGTGTCTGTCTGTCTCTCGGTCTGTCGGTTGTCAGGTGTTTTATATCAGAGGGGGTGTGGTCTCACTCACCTTCTCTCTGTTGCTGGGTGATGATGGCTGGTTGCTGGGGAAACGCTTGGCTAATGGGTGCATACGCGGCAGGATACGCTGCTGTGACCACGAGAGAGAATTCACGTTCATATTTCAGCGTAACAAAGAATACAATGTGTGACAA
>CM017903.1:23880992-23897655 GCA_008369825.1 Triplophysa tibetana | reverse complement strand
TCATACATGAGCAGTACAGAAGAACTTCAGTGACAGTGCTAATATCATAATCCTTTCATGACAAAAAGTGTTCTTCACTAAACATCAACAAAACTAAAAACAGAACAAAGAACAAAAGTCAAACCGCTAAAAACATCCAATAATGGTGTGTGATTTATTCATGCCGCAGTGGCAGTGCATGTTGGGTAAATTATTAACGCTATAACTTTAAGAGCGAGAACATGTTTAGATTCAGTTTCATGTTTATTTTATAAATATTTCTAAGAATCTAAGAAGAGTGACTGAAGCTGGATGAATTAATTGATAATTAATTAATAAAACATCAATTTTTATATTATAATCAAACACAGAATGGAAAATGTACTTCAGGCCAGGCTGATGACCTCCTTGTGTGTGTGTGTGTTCGCGTGTGTGTATGATTTTGTGTGTGTGTGAGCGTGTGTGAGCGTGTGTGAGCGTGTGTGAGCGTGTGTATGATTGTGTGTGTGTGTGAGCGTGTGTGTGAGTGTGTGTGAGCGTGTGTGAGCGTGTGTGAGCGTGTGTGAGCGTGTGTGAGCGTGTGTGAGCGTGTGTATGATTGTGTGTGTGTGTGAGCGTGTGTGTGAGTGTGTGTGAGCGTGTGTGAGCGTGTGTGAGCGTGTGTGAGCGTGTGTATGATTGTGTGTGTGTGTGAGCGTGTGTGTGTATCAGGGGTCTCTAGTGTCAGATTCTATGGCTTATTAACTCACCACAAGTTCAATAATGAACATTTCTGACATGTTAGTCTATGCTGCGAGTCTGACATCACACACAGAGGACAACAAAGTTCCTCAGGGATGAACAGAGAGAAATTGATTTTACAGAACGTTATCTTTTCATTCCCGGACCTTTGAGTTATATTCACATCTCAGCATCTGTGACTCACAATTCATTTCAATCACTCACACTTGTATCTCTGTCTGTGTGTTGTGTCTTTGTGCAGATGAAATGATCTGGAAAATAAGAATCTGTCATTCTGTGACCGTGTCCTGGAGACACACAGCATCTTTTAACATCTAGGGGCCCTGTGCAAACCTTTGTGAAGGGCCCTTGTCATAATCGTTCAAACTAGATAAGCATAACTATAAACTAAAATAAATAAAAATCATCAGAAACGACATCTGATTGATGTCTCTCTGATCGTCTTTCATTTCAGCATGAACAATTAAACATGAAGAGACATGATGTAGAGATTCATCTAGATATACTCACATCATGCACCATAAACATTCTTTCAAATGTCTCCTTTGAGAAATATATGTTAGCATAAAGACTGATGACAAGTGTGTGTTTCTTTAAAACAGACTCTATCTCCTTGTGTTCACAAACATGTTGATGCTCTAAATGTGATCCAGGAGATCAAACTGCTCGATCAAACCTGGCACAGAATTAAAATAAAATTGATAAAAACACGCAAAGAGCTGCCACAGATGATAAGAGATTTCTACCAAGAGTGTGCGGTGCGGTTTAAAGACTGAATGTAAAGTGAATTTGAATGTCATACACTGTATAAAATCCAACTAGCAAAATGTTCTCCCTACAAAGATAAATAAGTAACTTGAACAAAGCATTTTAAGTTAAATGAGTCAAATGATTGTTTTGCATATTCTGAACAAAATTAGCCTCAAAATGTTTCTAACAAAGATTATTTTGTTGACATGACTTTTGTTGACAGGTTTTGGGCCAAAATGCATCAGAAAGTTTACTCAACTTACAAAACAGTGTATTCTGAACAAGCAATATTGCAAGAGTTTGAAAGTTCCCAAGATGCATTGCAGCATGTTCAATTCTGTGTTTCTTATTTGTCTTTTAAAGATGAGTGTTTTAATTCATGCCGTCTTAATTTATGCGTTAATATCGTTGTTACTGTTTGTCATCTGTTGAGTTTTGAGTTCATATAATGAATGATGTTTTTTGATTGATACCATGGTTGAAATTTGTGTTCTGCAAAGCCGGTTTATACACTCTCAACACAATCTGTCTAAACAGTTATTTGATCAATGTTTGGGTCTGTTTGAGGCAGAAAACATTTACAATTGTAGTAAAAGACAAATAAATTTGTTTATTTTATATTTAACAATACTTAAAAAGTACTTTGAATATTTCATTTTGCTATATTAACATTTTTCATCCACACAACAGAAATATATTAATTGCCTGAACAACAATTTATTTGTGTGAAAATAATATATTTCTTTGAAAAATAAGAAGATCAGCATTACATAAACAAACAAATTTAAGTTGGCTAAACAAAGTATCATTACTTTTAAGAATTAAATAATATACGTTGAGTCAACACAAAAGTCTTACTGCATCAGGTTGCCTCATTTTTTATGTTAGCTCAATTTCTTTTACAGTGTAGGTTTAGGTGTTTGTGGATTTAAGACACCATAGTTAATATATCTAGTTTTTTTCATATTTTAAATGAGTTTTTATTTTTAGATTTGTATTTATTTATATTTATAGTTTTTATTTAAATTTTAAGTTTTACCAACTTTGGTACATGATTTGTCATTTTATAATTTTTTTTTTTTATGTTGCTTTATAATATTTATTTTCTTTTCTTTTTCTTTTTTGTTTATTATTATAATTGTAGTGAATCAAACTTATTTCAATGTATTTTTGAGGCCATATTTCAATTTTCCTTAGTTTAGTCTTTTCCCATAATTTTAAGGTCAATCTATGATTTGATTTCAATGAACAGAGACGTTTTTCAAAGTTTTAATTTCAGTAAACTAAAATAACCTTGTAAAACACATTATTTTGAAAAAGATTTTAATCATGTATGAATAAGGGATAATCCACAGCTAGCAGTGGAGGCAAAGAACCACCCGATGCGAGGCGGAGTGCTTTAATATCCTTTAACGCGCGGCAAACTGTGGATCATCCCGCTTATACCATTGCCAAGCTAAAGCTGTTATATGGGTTTTATTGCACACCTTCCAGCCAATCAGAATCCAGTATTCAAACACACCATGGTATAAATGATGATAATGAATACACATCACATCAAACAGAAAATACCCAAACAGATCAAGTCCACCTGTGACCGTTCTGATGCTCTTTTTTATCCAACTCCGTGAACACTAATCCTTTATTCATCACCATCCTGTCTGTTCAGCTGATCTGTGATCTGTGTTTAATGTACATCCTTTTAACAATTATACTGAACACAGATCTCTGCTGTGTACAATGCATCTGATCAGAGGACAAATGATCATCTTAAATACTTGCCTTTAATCTTGATGACACCACAACACTAGAATAAAACCCTAAAACTAAATAAGACCCTAAGACTGACATAATAATTTAGAATAATAAATGACCAAAACTATGTTCTGAATAAATGAATAAACCTACAATCATCTTTTCTACATGAAACACAAATACAGATCAACGTTTATCACAACACTCACATTTATTTTTACAGAACCGAGGCAGAGAGTGTCCGGCTCCGAAGTTTGTTAAGTAGTTTGTGAAGTCATACGAGGAGATTTCTGACATACAGATAAACATGAGATCACGAACGTGCAGTCCTTTAAGATGAAAGTGTGAAGCACGAGATCACCTGCAGCTGGAACAGCAGATGTGAGGAGTGAGTGACACTACAGTAAACGTCAGACGGGGAGTTTTCTGATGTCAGTCGGGTCACAGTGAAGCCCGGCGGCCCGGACGCCCCAAACAGATGGAGACTCAACAGAGGCAAGTGACCTAAATTAACAACCATTCCAACACACCCCTGCTCATGTGTGTGTGTGAGCAGCCAGATCTGATCTCAGAGCAGTTCACTAAAGTATCTGTGTGTGTGAGTGAGGAAAATTAAAAGAAGGTAAATTACCTCCTCGTCCTTCACTGTCGGCCGGTTTCACCTGGATCGGACGATTCATCTGGAGAAGAAAGAGAGAGAGAGCTGTTAGAACCATGTGTGTACATGTGTGCATGAGTGCGTGTGTGTACGTGCATGCGTGTTTGTGCTTGCGTGCATGCGTGTGTGTGTGCATGTGTTTATGTGCATGTGTGTGCGTGTGTGTGTGTGGGTGCCTGCGTGCGTGTTTCCAACTTTAGACTCACAAGTGCCATATAAACAAAAACAAACACAGCAGGAAACCTCTCTCTCTCTCTCTCTCTCTCTCAATCTCTCTTTATCTCTCTATCTCTCACACACACACACACACACACACACACACGCTTCTGGCATGTTTAATTCATGTAATGGCGTGTGAGATGTCTAGAGAGATCCTCTTCTCTCTGATGCTTTAACAGCATGAAACTAAACATCTGAGGGATCAATAAATCTATAAAAACAATTACTTCAAATAACACATCAAAATGAACGCAACAAAACTTTATTATTGATTTAATAAATACTGCGATAATATTGTATTTTTAGTCTATGTGATCTACGTCGACGTAACGCAAATTAACGACAGAATCAACTTTAAAGTCTCTTTAAATCTCGGTTATTACTCCTATAAACCAGCATGTTTTTTTCTGAAGATCCCACATGTATATTTTCTAGAGGAGATATCTAACAGAGAACGCCCCATCGTCAGCTCGGATTGATCAAGTCCTACAAAAAACTACACAAAACATCTTAATAACAACTCAAACTTTTGATTGATCGTCCTGTCAATCATTCTAAAGGTGTAAGATTGTTTTGGCTCATGTTAATACAGTACGCAGAGAGTGTGTGGTGTCTTTGGTGCCGCTGTGGATGTGTGCCAGTGTTTGGGACCCTCCACACCCATGAGACGCTGTCTTCGTTCTGATTTGTTCAGTCTCCGGGCCACAAACTTGCGTGATTGGTTGTAAAGCTCCTGAGCTCCGGCACGTTAAAATCCTCGTAGTCGCCGCGGCAACAGGAGTCATTAAGCAACCCAGCGTACACCGGGAGTTGCTAAGCAACCGGGCAGATCGGGTCGGACCGCTGGTCTACAGGCTCAAATCTAGCGAATTAGCCATCTCCTTCATTCCCTCGCACCGTTCTCCACCCCGACCAATGAGATTTGAGGAAAATCTCCAATCATTCGCCATAAGCCCTGAACGACCCCCAACTACCCCCCACCCGTCTCCCACCTGACCTCTGCCTGTCCCACTTTAATTTGGTTTCATCAATGATGTAGGAGCCCTCAGCCGACACCAACATACACCTCAAAAAGTTTACTCAACAGTGTTTGGTTATGGACCGGACACAAAAAACAACAAATTTTCCAAGATTTGAAATCAGAACTTCCAAGACTTGACACCAGTCAAACACAATAACTTGTTATAGATATAAACAATATATTTAAATACTATTATTAACGTCTATAATGAGCCACAAAGAATTGAAAATTTTTATATTCTTTGCAAAAATTAAATCTTGAATACGTAATATTCCTATAATCTCACATATAGAATATAATCAATAAATGATTCATGGCTCATGTATTTTTTTATTGTGTGTGTACATTAGGAACTGTTTTATTAGGTACAAGTGTCTCAGTCTGGTTTGAGATCTGCAGCATTACCTCATCGGGTCACCCGACGGAGAGACGCCCGTCTGCTCTATTCCACTCAGAACGGATGAGAGTAAAGATCGCGGCGTAACGACTGTATCAACCTTACCAGTCTCTTCTCAGGGAAACAAAGGACACCGTGACGGACACCCTGAGACACAGATCCTTAAGAAACATTTATCTCACTGTGAGAAACAACTGAAGCTCAGGACACGCAGCTATTACACACAGACGATGTAAAATAATACAGAAACAGAAGACGCTTTCTTCAGACGCACGCACCTGTCTGGCCCGAACTTAACTTCCAGTTTTTTTTTTACATTTAATTAATACAAATATTAATAATACAATTGTTTCAAATATTTTACACACAATTTTGGAAACTACGGCTCTATTTCTCAAAACTCTACACAAAATACCACCAAACACACACAAAAGGCAAAATGTCGCACACATCTTGCAAAAGTCAATAAAAACAATTTTAACTCTTCTATAAATGTTATTTTTGCGTAGTTACTCTGCACACAAACATAAAATAATAAGCCACAGACACACCAAACTACACACAGATGTGAACAATGTAAAACACTTTGTCATAGCACTCGCACAGCATTTACACAAACACACTGCATAAATGTGTAGATTTTCACTATAAACATATCGTATTCTGAAAACATTGTGTTTTTTTGTTTGACTAAGGGATCAACAGTAACAGATACATTTGAAGATTCTGTAAGCAAATATGATTGTTGCTGTAGTGAAATAAATATTGTGCATGCTGTCTTCATCCTCTCATCATCTTTGGCTCACTTTCTACATGTACAGTAAGTCAACAAAAAAGTTTAAAGTGTTTTCATACCGTCTGCAAAAGAGTGTAGATTTTTTTTTCTTCAGTATTTTCCTAATGAAACACACGTGCTATTAGTTTTAAATGTTGTGTATGCTGTAAATCCTGCATTTAGAGTTTTGCTAAAAGTATCCTTTACAATAGAAAACTAAATTTAAAGCATATGTTTTCCGTTTTGCAGACTTGATCTAAATATTTGGTGAATGGGTGATGCCTATAGTATCACTTTTAGTGTCTAAGCAATAAAAAAAAACAGTATTAGATTCTTTGTGGAGGTCTACATCAAGTTAAGTTTAGGCTACATAAAGTTTGTTTATGTTGTTGCCGCTGAAACCCTTAAGTTCAGATCTGAGCTCATACCACACGAGTCCTCAACATCCCTCAGACACACACACACACTCACTCATACACACACACCTACACACACACACACACACACACACATGTCTCAGTCATCCAGTCTCTCTGCAGATATCTGATCAACTTTGGCACGGTCCGTGTCTTTAAATCTAACTACAATTACTGTTAGAAGTAGTAATGACGTGTTGTTCTGGGTTTGAAGTGTGATGTTGTGGAGCAGATGACACATCATCAGCATCGCTCGAGGATCAGTCCTGAATAAAACAACAACAGCGCTGTTGAGTCAAACACCAGACGAGATGAGATGAGATGAGACAGCAGCTCTCAGGCACATGTATGATCATCACCATTATTTTGCTCAATTAATAAACACCATTATTTTGTTTGTGATGTCACTTCGGCATGTTTATTAGGCCTTTACTTTACAGCCAATGAATGTGTTATAATCTGCAGCCTCTGAACATCTTCAACAGCGTATTTCAATCATCTAAACACTCACATTTTTGTATAAATCATTACTATAGGTCAACCTTCATGTTTGTCTGTGTGTTTTGAAAAAAAGGTATTAAAATGGTAGAAACGCAGTGAAGAAATGTAAAGTGGCAATTTAAAAGAGTTTTGCAATGATTTTCTGACCTTCTCGGGAGTTTTGTTCTTGCTTTAAAAACATAATTATCACAACGATTATGCTCAGTTAATTGTGGGAAACATTAATCACTATCACGATTAAAATACAATTAATTGTGCAGCCCTAGGCCTGAAAAACACTGACTGAAAGCCACCGTGTGTGTATGTTTGTGTGTGTGTGTTTGAGTGTGTGTGTGTGTGTGTGTGTGTGTGTGAGAGTCCTGATTCCTAACAATGAATTGAGCCAAACGCACATAATATAGCAGACAGTTTGTTAACAATTCATCACCTTATAAAACGATCAAACTAATGTGAACAGCAGAGCTCAGATCAGAAAGAATTATTGAGGAGTGATAAAGTTCTTTGAGTCGATTTCAGATGTTGGAGACACACAGCGTCTGATTCTCCACCCCGTCCAGAACCAGCGGAAGAACAACATAAAGAATTCAAGTGAAAAAGGCATTTGTTTAGAAAGCTCAGTGAGGCGGCGAAACAAGTAGGTTCTTATGTAAATTTATGCTAATTTAAGCGAGCATTGTGATGACAGCGCTGGAGGCTGAGATGATTGGCAGGTACAGGTGTGAGCGGACGAGGAAACGAGCATCAGCTGCAGCTGTGAAACGTGCGATGAAACCTCGACCCTCAGCGCCTGCAGAACTGAGACACATGTGCATCACAACCAAGAACGGTCCATACACAGCAGAAGTGTGAGGAATGAAAGATCAATGGACACGGACCCATTTCACTTCATCGTCTGACATGCTGTTTATCTCCTTCATACTGAACTAACAGAAACTCATGAAACTGCACAACAGTCCACAGAAAGAGAGAACATTTTACACAAAAAGAACAGTTGTGTTGTGTTGTGTTGATCAGATTCTGCTGCTGGAAGTCTGGTAGATTTTGAACCGAGACACAACAGAATCGCTCAACATCACAGACAAAGACAATCTACATAACACATATGATATACATCCATATTTAACACAAGAGTAAATAAATGATCTTTATGTTAACTTTATTATTAAAGAACACAATTTATCTCTCTGATACAGATGGAGAGATAAACTCTTTTTATCTGAATTACTTGTTATTTATAATAATAAATAATACATAATAATTGTATAATAAAAATACAATTTTTATCTAAAGTCTCCGAAACAAATGTGCAGATATTTTTGCAGATGTTTTGTGTAATGTTAATGAAGCCACAGAGTGTGTGTGTGTGTGTGTGTGTATTAGAGAGTGTATGGGTGTGTGTGTTTTTGTCTGCACATGCGTGTATGTGTGGGCGTGCATGTGTGTGTGGGTGCATGTGTTTATAAGAGAGTGTGTGTTTCTGCGTTGATCTGTGCGTGTGTCTGCGTGGCGTGCATGTGTGTGTGCGTGTGTGTCTATGTGTGTGTGTGTATCTTGTGTCTTGTATTGTATCTGCGTCGTTTCCTCTTTCTGTCAGTGTTGTACATCTGTAAGTGCATGTAGCAGTAAATCAAATTCACTATCACACACACACAGAATGAATAAAACATGTCGAGGTCAGTGAGGCGAGTGATGAAATGAGCTGTTACAACACTATCTGAGTAAAGAGATAAACACACACACGTGTGCTTGTTTGTCGGTCAGTCTGATTATTGTGTGTGATGTTCAGAAGACGTAACACACCTGAAAAGCTCACAGATTCACTCCAGACCGTATCTTCTCTCCATCACATTATCAACCAATCAAAGCTCCTTAACAACCTGACTCTCATTGGTTAAATCACATCATGTCTGCTGTACATCGTCTCCTATTAGAGACACAGTTTTATGGCAGCACCAATCATATTATAAAAATAAGATAAATTAATTTAATTGTTAATGAATGACCTATTCTATCCAAAAACAATACATTTCATTGGTCCAACTGAAAAGTGACATCACAACCTCTGACTCTGTAATCACAGACGTGCGGTTCTAAACAGAAGAATGCGTCTCATTCAATCATCACTTCATCAGTCATAATATTCAGAATATAATAAATCATTGCAGGTTAAATGAGGTGAAACCTCAAAGTAAATCCTGTCATTGATGGAAAAAGATCCATAAATAGAAAACAAAGTGTGTGCATATTTTCTGTGAATATGAACAAATATACAACCACGGAAAAAATGAAGAAACCATCCCAAATATTAATTGAATCATCATTTCTAGATGTATTGTGGTCATTCCAGTCCATTGTGTTGAATTTCAATAAAAACCCAGATGAAGTCATCAACAGCAATGTGAAAGACTTACGTCAGGACAAGACATGTGAAAACTGTGAGAAAAATCCAGGTTATCATATAAAAATATCTGTGAACTTTCCCTAAACACATCTTTTGTTTGCAGTATTTGAGGTCTGAAAAAATACAGAGCATCTTTTTTTAATTTCAACCTGTTTCTCCAGTTTTCAGCAAATGAATGCAAATAAAACTATTTTTATTAGAAATTTTGTAGAAATATTGTTAGCAGTTCACAGAATGAAAAAATAACAATACATTTGTCTAAACACATACAGCACCTATAAATAGTCAAATAAATCCAATAGTGAAAATAATTTTGCAGCTAATAATCTAAAATTAGCGGCTGTATAGACCCCTTTTTTGTTAGTAAGAATGGTGTGGTGTGTTTTCGTGGGTGGAGGCAGAAATATTCCTCTGGCCGTTTTGTTAACTTACTAACTAACAAGATGATATTTTAACGATTCTGTGCTGATTTGCGTTGACCGCCTCCAGTTTTCCCCTTGTTTTCCCTCCAGCTAAGACCGTGACGTAGTCGTGACATCGGCTCAAAAGGGGTCTATTAAGTGTGTGAGTTGGCACAAAACTTGTTTTTGATGACACATCCATAATATTTTTATAAATGCAAAGAAAAACATTCAGAACTGTAAATGTCAAAAATATTACAGTAAATTAGGAAAAGTGCATGTGGAGATCCAGACACAGCAGAAACAATTCCACATCATGGATTTATTCCCTGAAATCATGAGTTTAAAGAAGTAGTGAAGAGTGAGTGTGTTTTTGTATTACAGATGTGACTGTGTGTGTGCGTGTGTGTGCTGGAGAAGTATTACAGCAGATTTCATCAGCAACTGCCTAACAACAGCCCCACACTTCTGCCCGACAACCACATTCACATCCCTGCCCAACAACAGCCCCATACTCCTGCCCGACCTCCGCCCGACAACCACATCCCCGCCCGACAACCGCATCCACATCCCCGCCTGACAACCACATCCACATGCCCACCCGACAACCGCATCCGCGTTTCCTCCCGACAACCGCATCCTCATCCACATCCCCGCCCGACAACCGCATCCACATCCTTCGAACAACTGCATCCACATTCAAGCCCGACAACCGTATCCACATCCTCACCCGACAACCCACACTCCAGCCTAACAACAAACTCTACAACCTGAGAAACTTTCTTTAATCTTTCATACAAATGAGCAATTGCAATAGTGATGGTTGACTGGTTTGGTAGTTTTATTAATGAAAGTTATCATGGAGTGATACTAAAAACCAGACAAATGTTCCCTGATGATGACGGGTTATGATCAGAAAACAAGCCCAGCTGACCCGTGTGACACAAAGCTGAGCACAAGTACACTAATGTCTCAATCCAGACACACAGACAAATAATCTTGTGTTTCTATCATCCTGAGCTTTCTGTGCATTAGGATTACGGGTGAGCCACAAACAAAGAGGAGAAAGAATAAATCAGACACAGATGAGAGGACATATTTTAGCCTGACACCTCGTGTGAGTTTATGGAGCAGGTGTGACGGACACTGATGCCACACCACAGACATGAAAGAACACTATCTAGGGCACATCGAATCATCAAGAGTGAAAAAAATGACTGCATGCTTCATTTCAGAAACTCCATTAGCTTTGAACAACCCAACACAGACAACCAGCATTTTCCCAACAAAATAAGAAATAGTACATGGTGATTCACCGTGGTTAGATGACACCAGGGGCGTAGTTTATGGGGGGGATGGGGGGGAGGTAACCCCCCCAATATTCGAATCCATCAGTTACAACCCCTCCAATATTTCTACATGAAAATCACAGTAGAGCAAATGAAAAATATGTAAAATTACTTTATTTTGTGACAATAATTTTGTTCCTAATCAAATATGAGTTTGTCCTAATAAATTAGACAAAAAATACTCCCCCTCCATTGAACCGATTGGTAACGCCCAACCACTGAGTCGCACTTTCACCAAACAACGCGAGAGGTGTTTGAATGGGAGAGCACACGGGTAACTTAACGTACGCCAGACATGAAGAGAAGCGCTGCACAGCGGACTATATTTAACTGCTGGTCAGAGAGGGATGAAAAAAATAAATAAAGCATGTACTGAGAATGTTGTGTAATAATAGCTAAGTACACACCATATTTGTTAGCTAACTAATCCATTGCAATGTATTTAGCTATATCTATCAGTGTAACAAGTTACCAAAGCAGCCATCTGTTTTATTAGTTCATTTTTCAATAGTGTCTGTAATTATCAATGATAAAAGTATTCACATTGATGTTTGTTTTCTTCCTAAAATAATCTGACTTTTGAACGAATTAGATGATTGAATAATTTAAGTGGCTCACTCAATAAAACAGTGAATCGCTGCCGCCTACTGGCGCTTTCAATACTTCATTTCTTTCTTTTTATAATCTCTTCTATGTTAGAATTTTATGAATGAGGATTATACACGAATTTCATAACGTTACGAGGTGTATAATCTCTTAACAAGTCTTTTTAACAGATTCGAGGTAAATATAGCAACAGGGTAGAAAAGACATCAGAGGGAGAGGAAGACCAGGTGATCAGGTAAAGAAGATGACATTCAATCAATAAAATAAAATAGGAAACGGTATAGAAAAAGCTTTGTAAAGTTAGACTATACATTAATGTCTTTAATGCTTTAAATACTCCAGTAAACAGCTTTATACTAAGTCAAGTTTTACATTCCGGCTTTTCTCTATCACAGTGAGGAACAGGGAGAAGACAGATAGATAGATAGATAGATAGATAGATAGATAGATAGATAGAAAAATAAATTATCCAATAACAATACACATTAAAAAATAAAATAACAGGCAGCATACAACCCCAGATAGCACACGTACGTCTGGAAGATGTCTGTTAAAGATCACTTCATCTGGAAAGCATCTGCTGTTTACTAACATCTGATAGACATCTATAAGATGTCAGTTTAACATACATTCTAAATCATTACATCTTAAAGACATCTTCTAACAGTAAACATCCTATAGACGTATTGCAGATGAGCAAACACTCTAAAAAATACGTCTTCCAGATGTAAACACACACATCAAATAGACGTCTCCGTGATATGTTCGTGTGCTATCTGGGACGTTCAACCCCCCCAATGTTGAAACCAAATCTACGCCCTTGGATGACACCATCAAGACGAGACGGAAAGCATCAAAATATATCTCCTAAAACTATCTAAACCCACTCAGCTCACAGTGAGGGGTGGATTAAATGAAAAATATATTGATGAACCCAAAAATAATACATAAAAAAATGATCTAATAATTATAAATGTGTGGTGTCGTGTCACGTAAAAACACATTTCCACAGCTTCCCTCTGAGTGCTAAAGTTCACAGTTTGTGTCGAGGGTTTTACTACGGTTCTCACTTATTAACCGTACGATCTAAAAATAAACAGTACGTCTGAGGAACGGTGTGAAACCACATTTAAGTGAAGAGTCGAGAAAAACTGATGATCAACACCGAGACGTTCAGATCACAAACAGAAAGTGAGAAATAAAGAGGAAGTCAGCAAAACGATTCAAGTATTCGTATTATTTCTAATTAAAAAATAACTAGACAAGACTACAAACTATACAAAACTATAGACTGTTATTTATTTATAAACTCGACATCTGTGACTTCTCATTTTACTCTGGATCTTTCTTACTGTACTTTCATTAATAAGACAATGTTGATATTACTACTGATATGTTAGACAAACACTTAATAATCATTTGTACATTAATATTATGTATTACTTCTCCTACATTATTCAACATTAGTCTATATTAAACACTATGTCATGTTCTTTATTTACATGGTTTTGTTTTTCTAAGTGTTATTGTATGCAGCTTTGCTGTAAATGCACAATTACTCCAATAAAACAACTTAAAACTGAAACTGAAATCAATTCGCTTTTGATCTGAACAACATCTTTTTTTTCATCAAACAAACAAAAAAACATTCAATCTCTTCCACTTTCACAGATGTTAAACCAGACACTGAATAATGACACATTCAACCAGAGGATTTACAGAACAAACAAGCAGAACATCAGTAAAAATGAAGACCTGATTGTGAAATTGCACACATCTAAAAGACATTTGTGTCAAACAGGTGAAAGTGACAGATAGAGGAATCATTTTGTCCTCCTGCACGAGCATCAAATCTTCAGATCTGATTCATCAGAAACAAGTTCCTACTTTTGTTTCTGGAGTGTCCAACATCAAGTCTAAGACATACACGCTGTAAAAACTTTAATTTTCTAATAATAGTCAGTTATTGTTACCTCACTTCTGGAGTGACTCTCAAATGATTTGTTCGGCGATTTATCCATCTAATCCCCTCCTTTCTGTCAGCATACTCTGATCTGATTGGTCAGATGGTCTAGTCTGCTGTGATTGGTCTACCGCATGCAGAGTCACGAATGGAACGTAGGCGGTCATTACACCGAATGACAAAAATCTGAGCAAGAACTGAAACTTGAAAGACAAACGCGTGATTCAGAGTCGACTCCTTTGTTCTCAAGCCAATAACTTTGATATTCCTTCACTTTCGGCTTCACAACTTGGTAAACTGCTTAGATTCACACACAGCTACATTACACACCACATCCAAAGTGTGAGTTTTAAGGACATTGTAACAGTTACTCTTTAATGAAAGAACATCTCAACAGCTCAGATCCACAGATTGCTACTGTCAACACACCTGTCAATCAACACACACTCTTCACCTTCTGTGACACACAACCATGAGACATTAAAACAACACACACACACAGCTTCATATGCATTTTAACACACACCACTTAATGTAATGTCTTGACCATTTTTTACCTTTATTTGGTTCATTTTAGATCCGACAGAAAGTGAGAATAACAAACACAGTCAGATAGTATAAATAATCTACAAGCATATATACACATATGCTTTATATGAAGAGCTCTTTTCCAAAACGCATTAAGTGCCAAATTAAAAAAAAATGAGTTTGTCATGTCATTTTGCTGTGTACACAACCTATTCACTGCTCCATCAATGTTTCATGGCAAATCGCTATATTTTTTCTTGATTAAAATGTACTGCAGTTTCTTTCCACAACGCTATAAATCCCAAACCTCTTTTTAGCCTAAATGCGATATGTCCTCTCAACCAATCAGAATTCGCTCGTTAGTTGTATTTGTATGTGTTATTTCTAAATTTATTGTATGTGGTGGTATTTATTGTATGTGGTGGAAAATATTGAAAAATGAAATTTAAAATATTTATTTTTCTCTTTAGTTTGTTACTTTTTATTTTATTTGGCTGTTATTTATTTCATGCGTTTGCATTTATTTGATTTATATTAATTTATAGTATGAGTCCATGATGTCATACGTTTCATGTTCTCTTGTTTGTTTGTTTTTAAAAAGAAATAAACAAAAATCTTTGAAAAAAAGGATGGATTTGTAGCGTTTTTTAATTTTTTTTACAATACAATATTTATGTTTCATTT
This sequence comes from Triplophysa tibetana, assembly GCA_008369825.1. NCBI lineage: Eukaryota > Metazoa > Chordata > Actinopteri > Cypriniformes > Nemacheilidae > Triplophysa > Triplophysa tibetana. Next base: position 23,882,511 of record CM017903.1, on the reverse strand, counting down.
AACAATCATTGTTTAACATGTTCAGACTGAGCCAACAGACCATTTTAACAGGATAAATTGGATATTAACAAAATGTAAGAGTCTAGGTAAAAAAATGTCATTTTCATGAAAACTATTAAAATGGATTTATAGCATTTTGGAAAAGATCTTCATATATAACATACATTCATTCAGATTAAGACAAATCTGAAAAATAAATCAATATATACTAGTTATAATGTTACGGATATTCATATATCAGAATATATTTGTCTCCTTAAAATTTTCCAGAAAATGACTCCAGACTTTCAGAAAAAGTTCTGACTTTTGTTACTATTGCGAAGCAAAACTTTTCCATACTGAGAGCGTTTAAAAGGTGCAAAACTCATTGGTGATGAGGACGGAGAACTGCAGCCGTCTTCCAAGTCAAAAGAATAATTCCCCTGGACAGTAAAGTTACCAACAAGCTACAGACTGAACTTCACAGCAGACAGCAGCGTCTCGTTCAGCTTCTAGAAAAAGTACATCTGAGACACATTTCAGAAGTTTATCTTCCTCTCAGTTCCATTCGCTCACACTTTTACATTAAGAGCTTCTATATGGAGAGATTTATAATTGTAATGGACGTCTCTCTTTCAGTTCAATTTCAAGTTACTTTATTGGCATGACTGTGTGTTCTTACAATATTGCCAAAGTACCGAACATATAAAAAAACAACAGGAAATAAAATAAGGGGCTAATTAAAAGATCAAACATAGAATGAAATATAAAACTCATTTTATTTACTCTCTCTCTCTCTCTCTCTCTCTCTCTCTCTCTCTCTGTCGTAATTGAAAACTGAAGAAGGAAAAATAGAGTTTAGGGATTTAACAGACAGACTCATTTTCTTATCCCTCACCTGTCGTTCAGTAAAGAGTTGACAAGTAATTCAGACGTTGGCCTGTTGAGAGGCGTGAGGTGCCTGTGATCTCGGGTTAGGATGGAGAATATGAATGATCTGTTTATATGCTCAGAGGCTTTCAGGCCGTCTTACATCCCCTCCGCTCAACCCAACCCAAAACAGACAAACAGAGACGTGCTACACTGCTGTGTGACATTGTGCTTCAGCTCTGACGGCTGAAGGATTTTATACACATTTATACATGTCAGTAAAGAGAGAGAGACCAGCAGACACTGAAGAGGAGAGAGAGAGACCCAAAGACACTTCTAAAGTTCAACGGCAGGAAACAGAAAGTACTGCAGAAGAGAAAAAGCAGCTAATTATCAGAAAGCAGCAGGTGTTGATCGCCCGGCAGGAGGGGACGGGTGGAGCTCAAGCTTCTTCAAGAGCACAGGAGTTACTATAGCAACTGCCTGGCACAGTGCGTCTCCAGGGAAACGGAAATGTCACATCTCCAATTGGAGAGGGAGTGAGATTACAGGTAGATGGATGCATGAGGTGTTATCTGTGAGACGTGACTGTCATTTCATCACTCAGATGCAATATAATCTAATTAATCTTCCAACATTCACCATTCCTCCCTCTCTCTCTCTCTCTCTC